>JAOXNO010000078.1:41778120-41789857 GCA_028565335.1 Limnodromus scolopaceus
GTAGTAGTTCAGCACGAGTGTTTCCCGTTGGGCTTACTGGGAGAAACGGCACAGCCAAATGCAGTGCCTGAGTTAGCTGACCTACCTTGTGAATGCTGGAACTTCAGGCCTCCAGTACTGCCTGCAAATTTTAACTTCACTGGGGCATTTGCAATGCACGGTCGTCAGACTGCAGTGCTTGAATAAACCTTCTTTTTTTGTGTGTGGGTGATCACATCCACTTTCCCCTCCTACTGTGTGTTATTCTAGTATTCCAACTAACTTTTGACTCCAAAAAATTAGGGAGTTTATCATTCCCCACTTTGGAACTGACCATTTGATCTGCTTGACAGCCGAAGTAGAAGACATTTCTCAACTTCCCTGCACCACTGCCCTCTATGTCATCCTGTTTCGAGCTCCTCTATACAGCTCTTAAAGTGCTATATAAGGTTCTGAAAAGTATCACATTGCTTGGCTCGGCGCTTAAGGCAATAGGGCACACAGCCTCTTTGGCGTGCTCCAGCAGCCGGTGGAAACAAGGGTAAGCCAGCTCGTGTACATCTTAGCTTTGGCAAGGATGATCAGAGCCATAGCTCAGCAAGAAATCAGCATTCCCTCTGCAAGTGAAAGGTCAGGAATGCAGAAAGCTCACTGCCTTTTTAAGAAGGTTGAAAGTTTGCCGTCCCTTTTTAACAAAAAGGGGGCAAACAGGAGGATAACAATCCCATTTTCTGGTTTGTGTTTGGTTGAGAATGTGTCATCTAGTCTATTTAAGGGATGGTCACGTGTAATATTTTGAAAGGTTGCTAACCTCTGGGTCAATCCATTCCATTCAGTCCTGCCATTTGCTTAACTCACCAGTGGCTGATGATGTTTGGTGTCCAGCTGACATCCACGTTTTTTCCTGCGCCTAAATTCTCCAGCCAGCAGGTAAAGATGTGGTAGAAACAAAAATCCATTAAAGCCTGTGGTTTAATTTTCCGTTAAAACCTCTAAGGTGGACGGTATTTTGATGAGTTCAGGAGGCTGTGATATTTTTCAAGCAAAAACATCCAAACCCAAGCTAAGAAGAGAGTATAGCTTCGCCAGCAGAAGCACATGTGTGCACATATATGTATGTGTACCTTTTCTATCCAAAAGCACAGGCACAAATGTACTGTTATCAGTCTTGCTGCAAGAGTGGGTGGGAAAACTATTCAGAGAAGCTTTTTTCCCCGCTGGAAGCCTTTGGTGTCTGGAAATCAAAGCTCTCTGCAGATGTGTGCAAGTCTTGATGAGATCTAAATTGAGAAGATTTCTAAAATCCAGATGGAATTTCTGATGAAAACAAAGGCGTGATCAACACCCTTGCCAGCTTAGAAGGCAGAGGCTGTAGCAGTGCCATGGAGAGCCCAGGCTTGGTCAACCTGAGCAAGTCCTTGAAGTGTCGCTGTAGACCCCAAAGGGGTAGGATTCTTCCCTCTGCTTGAGTCAGAGTCTGCCTTGTCTTCATGACTTTCTCAATGGTAGCCTTGACATTTTCTGTATAATGCAACCTCTCTTTAAAGCCAGCACTTGTCATGCTCTGTGTTTACAGAGGGAGAGAATAATATGTATTATATGTTAGATAGGATTTTGTTCGTGTCTCTTCAAGTAGACATTATTTTAGCAGATGTAGTTACTTTTTCTTTCCAAATTACTATTAATGACCTACTTTTGCCTTAAATTAACAGCCAGATTCTGGTTTTTTTTTTTAATCAATTTATTCTGTTTGCAATATAAGAAAAACTTACTGTAGAGATACAAATTAATTTTCCTTCTTAGCATAGTATCCAGCCATGCTTTTCTTTTAGCATTGGAAATAATGAGTCATGGAATCAACAGCACGTGATGTGGTCTTTGTGAAAGACATCTCAACTGGCATGGGGTCATGTTATATGACATTAGCGTTAGAAATTTCTTCCCACTCGCTTGAACAATTTCTCTTTTGTGCAAACATATGCAAAGCCCTACGTGCCTTTCTTTTTCTTGCAGACTGTGTTAAACTTCAGTTGTCACTTTAATTTACATTCCAAGTTTTTTCTGCAGCAATTTCATTGAACCCGACAGTAGAGAACTTAAAGGATGTACAGAGATATTTTTTCTGAAGGGCTCATAAGAGGCAGGCTGCTACTACTAGCTTGAGCCAAAATATACGGGGTGAAAATTGGGCAAGTTTCTTTGCAAGCAGATGTATCTTGTCCCTGATAGAGAAGGCACTGGCTTTACAAATGCTGGGATTCCCGTAAGCAGTGTATGTCACTTACGCTGAATTAGGATTTGTTTCTGCTTCCATCGGCTTCAGCACATGAACATTAATCTCCAACATTAATCAATTTATTGTCGCTGAACCCCTGTAAGATAAAGAATTACAACCTCTATTTTGTAGATGAACTGAGTTGCAAAGAGATTTAGATTCCTGTTTAAATGTGTGTTCAGGCACCTAAGGATGCAACTAGATGCCAAGTAAGATTTATGAAAGTGCCTTAACTGATTTTGAGTGGAAGTTTAGGGCCCACAGAAGTGAGGGGCTTTTATAAATTCAACTGGGCACTGGAGTATCTATAGCAGCCTTGTGCTGACTTCGTGGTCTCACCTGCATTTGGGAGCTGAGCTAGAGCTGAACCAAGACTTGCATGTCGTGGTAGGCAGAAAGTGCATGCAGGAGGTGGAAGCTGGGTCCTTGAGGAGCTTGCGGCTCGCATTTGGGGACAGCACTACTCACGCAGGCATATACAGCCACTGTTCCCCTTTTCTGTATGTTCCCAGCCTTGAACTTCTGTCAGCAACCCCTTTCCCATCTCAGGTTGTTTTTCAGCTGGATAAATTCCAGACCCAGCAGAGGGTATGGCTCCAGGACCCATGGATGTGTAGTGACTGTGGAGTTCCTATATCCCTGTCATGGCTGGGCAACCAGGAACACAGTGAAGGCTCCTGAATTGAGCATCTGTGCCAAAGAAAGGGATAGGAGGCACAGCTGTTTCGTTCTTTCAAATATTGCATGGCTATGCCATCATACAGTTAAGCACATATAGAGGTTTCAAATGTTGGGGGTGTGTGTATTTTTATTATTTTTTTTAGTTAGTTTTAAGCAACGCCCGTTCCAGAACTTCCTTGATTTAAATGAGTTCAGTGCTTCCCTAGTTCCTGATGCAGAAGACTAGCTCAAGACTGGTTTGCATCCTCACAACCTGCTGGGAACAAGCTTGCTGTGGAAATCGCTAGGTGGAAATGACAAGTAATAAATTTGTTGAAAAAGGCAGCTTGTGAGCAGGACCAGAATGAAATTTGAGTCAAGTTAGATGAAAATGTAGGGGGAGAAAACACTTCAGCAACATTGAAATGCCTTTTGATGTTTGAAAGTAGAAAACATTTCCATGTTTGTTTCAAAATGATGTATTTCAGCTCAAAAAGGCCAGCACTTGAAAGGGGAAGGTTATACAACTTCAGAAATGTTTTATTTTCTTTTTGCTTAAATAAACGTCTCCAGCCAACTCAAATTATTTTCATAGCAAATGAAATTATTCTGTTTGTTTGACCCATATGATTATTTCTTTCTTTTTGTCTTTAGTAGTCACTGCAAAAACTCTATTTGCCTTATGTTTCCCACCAGAACTGAAAGTTGGAGACTGGAATATTCCACCTCCATGTGTGCGGGGTGCAGCTGCCTAAAATAAATCTCCAAGCTTTAAGCATCTCAGGCTCTGCCTCACGGAAGATGCTTTATTCTTACCCTAGAGTGAGAATCCCCTGTTGATAATATCTTTAAGGAAGCCAATGATCCCAAAGCCCGGGTCAGAAACTTGACAACAGAGTAGTAACGAGGGATTGCTTATATAAATAAGTCACTTTCTGCGAAGACTGTTTAGCATATATGCATGAATAATGGTGGTTTTAAATGTTCAGGAACATTAAAGGAAATCAATGGATCCACTATGCACATGAAAGCAGATAAATGAAGCATCACACGTGATATATAAAATTATATGTCCTACCTGGGAGCATGCATACTGCCTTCCTGAACCCTTCAGATCAAATTTGGCACCAGGGTGGTTGAATCTGACTCAGTTCTGATCGTAACCTTTGCAACTAGAATTGTGCGGGTACATACACTTGATAAGAATGTGACAAGAGAAAATTGAATGTAAAGTCTGCTAGACAGCCAATAAATTTGGTTTATAGCTTTATCTTTTCCTTGCCTGGCAATTATTTCAGCAGGTGCTGAACTACTTTCTGCTTGCTGTGAGCGAGGGTGCTCAAATGACCTACTGTAAATTCTTGATATTTCCTGTACTTACGAGAATACATAATCATCCAAGGAACTTGTATAGTTAGTGTGGATTAAGACAATTTATTAAATAATGCTTTTTTAAAAAAGATCAATATTGGTCGTAACTAGTGGTAGTTTAGTATTAGTACTATGGAACTGAAATGTGTTCATATTGTCACCAAACCCCTGCTATCTATTTTTAAAATAGTGGGGTGGAGTTGTTGCTCAGGTCCTTCTACATTATTTGTTGTAATTCAGCAGACTGTTAATGACAGCATATCGTTATTAGGTTATAGCCCTCCTAGGTTATGATTTTTAGAACCGTAAAGCAAGAGTTGCAGGGTTTCAGAGGTCGATTACAGAAATAAGTTTATTGTTATTTCTTACACTTAAATCTGCCAAGTAAGTTAAAACAGCCAAGTAGGAGATCTGGAATAGAAATGATGTGCAGTTAAACACTGAAAAATCTCTACTTCTTCTATACAGGAGAGCTATTAAACTACTCATCATTGTACATTTAGTATTCTGCATTTGTTACCCAAAAAGCTACTACAGGCAGTAGTTTGAGCAGGCCATTACCATTTCTACCTTCATGCTACAGCGTTCTCGCTTGTCTGCACAGTTGACCCGATCCTGTATGTCATCAGGGAGGAGATGTTTAACTTGTGACACTACTAATCCTTTCCTGAAGGCTTTTCGTTCTTCCTGCACGTTGTCCTTTCATTGCTTTTGTGAGCTGGAACATGCTTGCTCAGCCCAATGATGAATTCATGTAATTACCTATGTACGTACCGAAGTCCTGTTGACTTTAACGTTAAAGATCAGTGATTGCTTAAGTATTGCTCTGAATCAGGACCCCCGGGCGTTTTCACATGCACAAGCTAACTTGGAAATTGGTGCGTCTTATTGTAGTTCTCCATCGATGGGAACAAACAGCAGGCTTGGGACACTCCCAGAGCCTGGCTGTCACTGCAAGCTCCTGGCTGTGCCCAGGGACAGCTGTGGAGCACGGCAGATCGTCTCTCCCCAGGCAAATCTGCAGACCACAGTGTGCCTGTATGCCTTTGTGTTAACATAAGTGGGATATGTTGAAACAAATCGTGACGTTAGACAAAGTTCAGAGTGTATTGGGTTAATCCAATTCTAGAAAGCCTCGGTAGTCTGCGTGCAGGTATGAGTTGTGCAAAAACATGTCTGTGCCAGGTATCTGCATCCCTGTGTAGTTCTCTCTGCGTGTGTGTGTGTGTGTGTGTGTACCTCTGCAGAAACCCTGTTTGCAGGAGCTCATGGTACAAAGTCCTTTCTTTTTCAGCTAAGTTCTCACACATGGATATGCATGATTTTCTTTGTGCCTCTTGAAAACGTGCTGGTCTCCACATTTTTATTTTGATGGTCTAAATACACCTAATTCATTGTGGTAGTGCTGTGTTTTACAGACAATGCTGAACTGCTGTCAAGCCCGAAGAGTTTAGGTTGGTCTTTGTGTACATAGGCATCAAGCCTTCAGAGAATATGATTGTCCTCAGCTGGAATGACTGACAGTCCCAGGAATCATATCTGAATTACAAAACAACGTGAGTCTCCAGTTCATATGTAGTCATAACCCAGTAGACACCGTATATATTCCCTGTAGAGGCTCTTTTGTGATCCTTTCTAATACAGTTTGCACTGAGAATAGCGTCAGCCCTTTGACAAGAGAGGAGATGTTGCTGTTAGAGCAGTTCAGCCTGGGCTTCTGCCAGAGCTCTGTGGCATTGCTTTCCCAGGTTGGTGATGAAGGAGTAGACTTTTGCTTTCTCTATCCCTTCAGAAGCCATCCGTGCTGCTTCCTCAGTGCTTTGATATTCTGCCAGCTGAGGGAGGGAAGAGCCATTTATAAATATTTCTGGTAATACAGTAAGTACTCTTACATGTTTTGCTCACTCATTTTCCGTATCCAGAAATCTATCCGACCAGAATCGGTTCACTCTCTTTTATTAGCAGAAATAGATCCACGACAATTAAAATTGATTTAAAAAAGAAAAAGAAAAAAAGAGAAGCAGCAGCAAGCACAACATCATATTGACTGACTGTGTGTATATTCACACTGGCTTCCAATCCATGGATAATTACCCCTCAGAGATTGTGTGCTATGTACAGTACAGTGATGGAATTATGCACTTTGAAGAGCTTTAGTGAAGCTCTTAGGATGCCAAATTATTTCCTTTTTTTTTTTTCGTTCTTTTTTTCATTACAGTGAGTAATGATTTTTAAATGCATATGACCCATCCTCAAAAATGAAGTAAGGCATGTCAGTGATATTTTGCCTCTCTGGGTCTCGCTTTTCTTGAACTGACACAATCGAAGGAGCGTACCCATGAGATGAAATCTGGGGCATGGTTAGAAGATCTTGGGATTGCTGGCCTTCGTTAGTGAGGAGAAAAGGCAAGTGGAACTCAGCTGTTACACATTCTGTTTGGCAGCAGGTAACTCAGTGGGGATTACTGCGAGGAAAGGGGCCTTGAAAGAGACTTGAAGCTACAAATCTGTATAAAAGCAGGCTTCGTTAGTTTGGACTGTCATGGATCACCTTACTTGAACTCCAAGAACCAGTGGTGGTGGCTTCTCTGACCTCTTTGTCAGAGTCAGTTGAACTGCTTTGATTAACAGTTTCACATAAAAAAATTAAAATATTGCCCACAAATTTCAGCCTAAATTGTTTTTGGCAAAATGATAAGCAAGTAAAAAACAGGGCCTTATCGTAGGAAGTGTCAAGCAATCTTAATTTTAGGCAGAGATACCAGCTCCTCCTAGAGGAAAAAAGCCAGTACGTAAATAGCACCCAACAGATCCTTTACCCAAAGGAGACAAAAGGTTGACATGCAGAAGTTGCTGCTAATGCCAAATTTAAGCTTTCCAATGGGAATGTGTTGTGTACATGAGGGTTCAATTTGTCTACAAGATGTGACTTGATGTTCAGGCAGGAGTGTTTCTTGATACACTGTGATATTTTGGAGGTATTAACAGCTCTCCAGATCTGTTGGAGCTCCTTGGAGAGTATCTCCAAAGGTACTATCCAGGGATTTGAAAAAGGAGGTACATTTTAAAGCAAAGCAGTTGGCAATGAAGTTGCAGGACGGCTGTGGCAAGCACTTGTTCTTTGACCATCCCTGTGGCTATGTTTATGGATTTTCATCTTTTGCTTTGTCTTTAATTGAATGTTTAGTAATGGTGAGTGGTGCTGCACCCCTTTCCACCAGCCTTGACCAGTGGGCTGCTGTGTTAAAGGGCGGGCTCCTAAAGACAACTTGTTGTCCAAAAAGAGACTCTTTAGCTGGGACTGTAGCAGCCACAAGGTCCCTGCAGCTGCCCTGCTCCTGCTCAAGGATGCATGAAGGTGGACCTGGGAGTGTTCCCAGGGTAGGTTTGTATGTACAAGGCATACAAACCAGTCCTCTTCTCCTCCCATCCCACCCCACCTTCCTTGTGGCCCTGTGCCTCAGGAGGAGCAGTGTCCCTGCTCTCCCTGTGTAACCTGGGCTGCAGAAGCTAGAACAGGGCAAACAGGGACCTTTCTTGATGCTGCCCAGTCTCAGCCCCTTAATAAAACGAAGGACACACGCTGCTTTCCAGCTAAGCGAAGACAAACAAATGCAATAGTTCTGCCCTCCATCAGGGGCTGCGTGCATGGCTGTGTGTGGTGGTTGAGCATGCAGTTTCCAAGGAGTAGCTGAGTTTATGGGGTGAGTTCAGGAAAGCGCTTTATGTATCTGCTGAAGAAGTATCTATCAGACGCTTCAGTCTATGAATCTGTTACGTCTCCATCTTCTTGACTCTTCTGGAATAATACCGAGTGGTGCTCAAAGCCACTTGCAGTATCTTTCAGCTCCTTCGGGGATGGTGCACCGTATGACCTCCTCAGCAGTCTGAAATGTTTCAGCTTGGGGTTCGGTCCTGCAATCTCAAGTCCTTTCTTGTTTGAGCAGTCAATGGGGGTGCCTGCTCAGTGCACTTGGGTCCTGTGGTGAAAAAGCGGTAGGTGCTTTTGGGGTTTAAGTGGTTGATACAAGAAAATGTGTGTGTCCCCCCCGTGTTTTAATCTAACTTGAGGAAGCGTTCCTTACTTGTTAGATATGTAAATTTTTACGTACCTAATTATGTGTTTTACTTGCTAACTCCCTCCAGCCCCTTTCTTCTACGATCCCACCACCCTCTTTCTTTCTCATTCCCTTAAATATGAGTAGACGATGAATAGCAAATCTCATAGAATTCTTGAGGAATATTTACTGTAGGGTTTTGCTTTTGTTTGCTTTTCTGGTGACTTGGAGATGGCATGGTGAGAAAAGAAACATGTGAGCTAAACCTGTTGGTTTGAACATTGTGTCAGAAAATATCCATAAATTGCAAGTTACTACACAGATGTATAGATTTAATGAGACTGTGTAATGCCATTTATTTATGCTAAAGAATCTGACACATACGGTACTGAAAAAAAGTTAATACTCTAAGAGTTATTTTATATTTTTCCATTGCCATCTGTCACTGCCTACATAATAATGATACAGGTGAAAGCCTAGCGTTGCTTTAAAAAAAATAATCAGAATGAATAGTCATTTAAATATCTTGCTGCTTTAATAGCTGGTGTGTTTTAAATTGTGGGAAGGAGGCAACAGAGATACCCTCCCCCCATTTTTAGTATGTTAGATTTTGGGTTTAAACAGATTTAGTTTCTTGAAGTGACTTCTGAAGTAGAAAATGATTATAAACTGTTCTGTCTTTTAAATTTGGAAAAGCTAAGGGACTAAACCAGATTCTGCCATCCTTGTAACATACCATCAGTGTCTGGTTTTCAGAGTGGCCCTTTGATGTGCATTGTTAGATGTAGGTGATTTTTTTTGCTCGAAGTCCTGCCTTAATGTGCCGAATCCAGTAGTGCTGGGATCTCTGAACTGTGAGCACATCTCTCTAGATCCCCGATCCCCAGATCCTAGTCTCCGTTGGCCATCTGAAATCAGTAAAGGAAAAAAAATAAATGTAAGGGAAATACACTTTTTCAGCTGTCTCTAAGTAAAAATACATGTCTCAAAGCAGCACCGTGCTGACAGAACTCGGCGTTTTCAAAGACACTGGCTTTTAAGAGCTTTTCTTCAACTTTATGCAGTCATACCGTGGTTAGGCAAAACTGCTTTTCCTTTTTCCTTTTAATCACGTTGGAGTCCAATGCAGCAGTGTCTGTGAAGTGCATGGTGAGAAGTCCTCATGCTTAAATGTTTGCAGTGATCCAGGGCTGCAAATGGTCTTGTACCTGGGGATCTGCCCATTGCTTTGCATCAGCCACCTGCCTCCAAGGGTGCAGACAAGGCTTTGACTCAAATAAATAAACAAAAAAGGTTTTATTATTAATCTCCTTTTACAACATCCTGACAAAGACAGAAAATATTTTTGTGGCAGGTGCTTATCCTATAGTTTTCCATGGGTTGATGAGTCAGGGGAGGTGCCTCCCTTTAGAGGAGGAGGACATGGCTAGGTCAGGTTGTGTTAAGATGATTTAGAGTTTATATAATTAAAAATAAATACATCTTTTCCTGAAAGCTGTGAATGATCCAAAGGTGTAACTTTGTAATGAAAGCCTTTCACTTATTTAAAATAATGTCTAATGTCTCTAATGGTAAAATTGTCAGAAAATGAAGCAAAGTACCTGGTCTGGACCCAGGGAAGTCATTCCATTGGCTTCAACAACTTTATCGGATGTATTTTAAAATATAGTGCAGACCCCTAATGGAAAGTTCCTTATAAATGAAATAATCATTACTGTTATAATTATCACTCTTTGCGTACATTGGAAAGCATTTTAGGAAGTCATGCACTTTTTAAGAAGCAGAGATGACAATGAGTGAGCAATGAGGTTTTGGTCACTTTAAATGGATGTTATAAATCACTTTATTTTTGTTTATAAGAGATGATCCATATATAGCTGTAGTTTGTCAGCATTTTCCATTGCAAACTTCTAGTTTTGGGTACCATATAGAGCTCTCAGCAGCCTCTTAGAAAACCCCCGTAGAGGTGAATGTTGTGTCATTGCTCAATGCGTATATGTTTCATCTGCTCCCTTATTAGAATTTGAACTGGTTTTAAAAATAAAAAGGTGTTAATGGTTTAATGTTTTGAGAGACAGAGTGTTTCGTTACAGGACGGAGCCTGATTTTATTTTTCCTCCTCTCTACTTTCCGGTGTGCATCAGAAATAACCCTATTGAAGTGAAAAAGAGCTGTGGTAGGAGAGGAGACTGACAGTATTTAATGTACGTGTTGCAGACAGTAAGAGACTTGCTTTAGATTGGAAAGGGACGGGGCTGTGCGAGACCACCCACATCACTGAACCCTGCCTCCTGCATTTCACAGTAGCTGTGAAATAAAAGTTTACAATGAAAAAGGGGCCCTGGAGAACACCTGCTACGCACCACAGCCCCCCCCCAGCATCACCTGCCTGTCTGTAACAAGCATAATGTCATTAAGACAAAGGCAGAAAATCTTAGTGATTATGGTATACGGCAGGAGAGAGCAGGGGAGCACAAGGGGCTGACCAGATGTTGCGTAAAGGTAGAAAGTTTGCTACATTGTATTTGCCCAGAAAAGCATGTTTCATGCAACAGAAAAAACAGAGAGGAAAAAGAAAAGCTCTGCTCCCTCTCACCCTGTCAAAACAGCCCAAAAAGCAGCAGAACAAATAAAGAGGTATCCAACAATTGCTCCTAATTTGACATTAGGCTTGGACTCATGGATTTTTCCTTAATAACTGGCTTAGCTTGAGCGTCAGCAGCTAGGAGCCGAGTACTACTGCCTTCCACTCCTCTTTAGCAGCGACCGGGTTCTGACATTGCAAATGGATAGAGGGATGTGGGAGTGAGAAGGCCCTTCCTTGCACTTATAGGGAATCAGCAGAAACGTTGTATTATGTTAAGCACAATACTTGTTGCACCATAATTTCTTTGTAAGTATGGGCAAAAAAAGGAGGGGGAGGATGGGTCATCCAGAGTACTTTTCCTACCCTGGGATATGAATACATGACTCTTACTCGTGTAAATACAAGTTGCATGGATTCATTATGCATTTGTGGGTGAAATTTGGCCTGAGGTCCTTCTGAAAAGGAATCTTGCGACACTGAGCAATCATATATATTCAATTAGGAGTTCTTGCTCTTGCCAGATTGGAAGTATGCAGCATGGGTAACTTGTGGTGAGCAAACAATCATGCCTAAAGGCTGAGCATCTTGGGGCAAATTCTGGTCTAGGTACAACCATCCTTACTTACACCAAGGTACTCCTGGCTCAGCGTCTCAGCCTTTGGGCTTCAGCAGGGTTCTCACTGAAATCATTGAAGACATCAGAGTTTGGTCCTGTGATAGAAGAGAAATTTCAGGTCTAAATGCTGTGCTTGCTGGGATGCTGTGTGCTTAAATCAGAGCCCTTCCAACTGTAACTGTGGTCTTTTC
>JAOXNO010000078.1:41789957-41826470 GCA_028565335.1 Limnodromus scolopaceus
TCAGGTCTAAATGCTGTGCTTGCTGGGATGCTGTGTGCTTAAATCAGAGCCCTTCCAACTGTAACTGTGGTCTTTTCAGTTTAATATTTGTATAAGCTTGTATAGCAATTTGAGCATAAAAGTTGTTCCACAGGTTTCACTGCTGCAGTCTTCATTCCTTGTGTCTGGCCGTGGACAGCCGGGTTGGGAGAAGCTGCCTGGTAATTTAAAACCATCGCTTCTGAAAGTATGCAGTGACATCCAGGGTGCTGCTCCACAGCAGCCAAAGCTGGTCCTTGTGAAGGCACAGTATGCCTTGCCAGGGGCCTGATCCACCTGAAAACGGTTGATTTTTCTCAGGAAGGTTAGTTTTCGACCAGCTTGGTTTACCACCCCGTTCCATGAGCGCTGATGCCAGTATAAAAGATGGAAGGGGTGGGGAAAGAGAGGATGGCAACCATGCTTTGTGTCAGCTAAAACCTGACTGAAGCTTGGCTTAGCTATGCAACCACATCCTAATATAAACTAAACTTGGGTGTAACAGACCTGTTAGTCTACACTTACTGCACACACCACCTCCAGAAGATATGAAATAAGTATTCTGTTGCATTTAGTTGAGAGTTTAAATTGACTTCAGAGGGAGCAGGCTTAAACTGAGATTCTTCAATGTGAAAACTAAAAATTTCTAAGTATGCCCAAATAAGCTGATCATTTCTCACTGAATTTCTGGCGTATTAACTACCTCCGTGTGGGCTTGAAGAATCCCGTTTGTAGCATGCAGACAAGGACTCGGCACAAAGCTTCTAATTCTTTCCTTTTCCTCCTCCTTTTTATTAGTTATGAAATACTTGATTTCATTTAACTGCTACGAATGCACATAACCCTGCTGAGGTCACCATGACAACATGGTGTCACCATCTAAGATTCGCACTTGCTCAGTGGCCAAAAGCTAAATCTTTGGCAGCTTGCGATAAACAAATTTGACACCCAGCATCGGGGATGTCCATGTGTAATGTAGGAGGCCCTGCTTAGGCTTTTGTCACTTGACTCGAGAAAGGCGTTGGGTAATTCCCCTTTCTTTGCAGGTGACATTCACCCTCATTTGTTCCATCCAGATACAGCTTCACTTCTCTCTAAGCCTCCAGAAAGCCTCAATCTACTCTGAAAGCAGAACCGGTTCCCTTGAAATACACCTTTTTAACCCCCAACTGAAACATTTTCCATTACAGTGTTGTTAAGGCAGCCTTGCCCACAGGTGTCATTTAAGAGACATCTTCACGATCTTCAAGATCATGGTTTTCAACCCCGAAGCAGCAGATCCGCTGCCAGTGCCTTGAGCAGACCTGACTCTCCTTATTCCTCAGCATCACACCTACGCAGCTTTGGAGCCATACCTGCTTCGCACCAGCGCAGCACGAGGAGAAGGGGAGGCCTCTTCGTTTCTCAGTAACTAAATATAATTTCCAGCTAATTTGCTTTTTTAATGTTAACGTGTTTGCCGAGTACTTTGTGGCTGTGAGGCGACAACAGAGCAGATTCCTTGCCCTGGTCTGCTGCTGCTCTGCTGGCATTCTCATCCTTTTTTTTGCCTGCCTTTTTGAAAAAGGAAGATTTGTCGGTGCTCCCTTGTTTACACATTTAATAGTTTGCAATTAAGCCAAAATGGACTTGGAAAGACTGGTTAATTAAGAGCCAAATTCTACCAGCAACAAGAAACTCAAAGATGAAGTTTTCTTTTCACTAAGCCCCCTTTGTACTATTCCAGGAGGAAAGTATGTTTAAACATGCATTAAAGTCTCACTACACTTCTGGAGTGGTGTAAACACCCTCTTTAAGGACCCTTTTTGCTACCAGAGTGCTCTTAGACTGAACAAGAGTAAGGGCTGATTGTTACTAGCTTTTGGCATTCCTTACCTTGAGTTTTCAAAATCTGTCAAGATGGAAGAGTTCTACCTCCCCCGTCCTTAATTTTCATTTTACAAAACACTTACTGGTTTGCCATTCCAGCTCTGAAAATTAACTGTATTACACTCACCGTTACTGAGTGCTTTTAATAGTATAGAAATGGGGCATTTAATAGCATAGACACACTCCACATCTGAGTCTTGTGATGTGTAAGAACTAGGTACCCAGGTTCAAAACATGTGAGAAGCTGGGTCATTTTCTATTTGTCTTTAGCTGCCAATTAGCAATGTCATTAATCCACTGCCTAGGAGAAGTTCATGATTAAAATAGACAGTGCCACTGACCATTGACAAGACGATATGCAGAAGGTCGTGCTGTAGCTGCCTGTCACTGTGCTGTGGTAGTTAAGAGCTTGGCCTAATTTTCCAGAGGGAAGTAACAATTTCTTAATTTCTTTGTGTTCTGGGGGTAAAGACAGACACATTATCCAGGCTTTCAGTATCGCATTATGTTGTGTTCTGGACAGGGAATCTGCTGCAGACCCCAGGAGAGCTAATGCACCACCTGCCCCCTGTTATCAGACGAGTTTGGTTAGAGAACACGTTGTGTCTGTGTTAGCTGCGGATGTCCTTTGCTGTGTTCGCCCACAGAGCCACCCCAAGGCTCTTTGGGGGCGGCAGATTTGAATTTTGCCTCCTCAAGGATGAGTATCTGAAGCTGGGCCAAAGCTTTGTTTCCTGCTGACGAGAGAAGAGGGATGGGGGAAGAGGAGCCGGAGGGCTTTGAGGGGTCAGGCTGGCTTTTTCTGCTCCTCCGGGGGCAGCAGGAAGAGGCTTGGTGGTGTATGGCTGCTGCCAGGAAAGGCTAACCTCTAGCTGGAGACCACAAACCCTTGGTGACAGTGGCCAGCCGGGTTTCCAAGGCCGCAGATAAAATAAGCAACAACCTAGGACAGCAGACAGTGGAGGAGACAGAGGGGCACAGTCCTGCTGCTTGCTCTCTGGTACGTTGGACAGATGGATTTTTTGTTCTCTGGTGGCAATTGTACTCGCTTGCTTAAGAAAAAGATGACCAGTGCTTTAATTTACACTCCACCTGGGGACCAAATCTCTCAGCAAGACAGGAGAGTTTTTTTTTTTTTCCCCAGATCTCACTTTTGAGGGCAGCAAATTTCCATGACAGAGGATGAAATACTAGGAATGTTTTTCTTAGGTGGATCTTCCAACTTCTGGTTTGTAGCTACGCTAATTTGTGGGTGAAGGAAATATTCTGGTACTGAAAAATTGCCAAAATGCTGTTTAACAGAGAATTGCAGTTTAATTAGCACTTATGAGACATTAACAATAATTGTATTCAATTTGACCACTCAGGATAAAGTATGATTCAGGATCAGCTGGTTGGTGCTCTGGAGAAAAAAAAAAAAAAGGAAAGAAACCTTGCTGTGTGGTCTGCTGAATATCTGCCATTAGCTTCGTGTTCACAGGTAGAAGCTTTTGTGGCTGCTTCTCTCTTTTTCCCACAAAGGTATTGTGCTGGACTGGGAAAAAGTGGAAGGAACTTGTATTAACTGGAGGGAAATGGTTTGACTTCACGTGCATGCTTTTGCAGTGAGCTGGACTACAGTTTATTCCTGCTATCCCTTTTGCTGTGATTTTTAGGAAAAGTGCCAAAACTTCAAATTTTTCCATTTACTTATTTATGCTTTGCTTTGCCAGGGAATGACAAAGCCTGCCACTTTTAGCAAGCGTGTGAACGAGAAAGGCGAGGGAACCCAGAGTGAAATTTGACGTGGATGTGTACGATGCAGGATAGCCATAAACATCCCTTGAATATTTCTTTTTTTCTTTGCAGCAGAGTTCATTTACGCTCTCTGAGTTTGTGGCTGTAGGTGAAAACAAAGATAGTGCCACAAAATGATTGTAGTTTCAAAGGCTGGCTGAGAACAGGGAAAACAAACTATATGCAATTTAAGTGCCTGTTTGTATGCAGGCTACCACGCAAGCCTAATATATACACCAGTATGATGTAAGGCGACGGAGATGACCTGATTAGCAAAGCCCTCGCAACGAGCCGAGGAGATCCCTGCTGCACCAGTGCTCTCCTCCTTGGAGACCTGTGACTAGTCCCAGCTGAAGGAAACCTTCCTGCAGCAACGAGAGCTAGCGGAGGGTTTCTGAAAACTGCAACAACGGCGCTCTGTGTGCGTGAAGGTGAGGGAAGCAAGAAGAGTAAACAGCCCGCATAACGGCGGAATAGCTGGGATTGTGTGAAAGATGCAACGTGAATTAACTTGGGCTTTGTGAGCTCCGTTAGTGGGAGTTTGGGAGCCCTGTGTGTTTTGGAAGGTTGCATTTCAGCAAACAGCTCGCTCTGTTTTGTTGTGCTGTTTATCCTGTTGGATGAAAGCCATCATTCAGCAGAAAGAAATGCTTGGGCAAGACAGCAAGTAAGTGATCTTCCAATTTGTAAGCTCTTGCAGCCTTACTTTCATATGTGTTGAGCCGGCAGAGGTCCACTGACCTGAATGGGAACTCATGGTGCTCAGCACTTACTGCAGTCAAGTGATTATTATCCCATGTCATAGAGAAAGCAACAAAAATGTATATATGTAAGAAGACACCTAAGATACAAGGCTTTCTCTCTGTCTTGTTAGTACTTAAACGCCATTGGTATAAGGTTTTTTGGTTATTTTCTGCACTACTGTGCGTGGAGAGTGTGCGGGCTTGTGGCAGCAACCTGGGGCTTTAGGTGAGGAGCTCAGGGCACTAATTCTGGCTCTACCCTAGCTACTTGTGTGGCCAAGTGTATTAAATCCTGCTCCTGAAGACAGCAAACCATTTATTCAGGCTTCATTCTTAGACTTGCTGAATACCCCAAAAGGCTGCTATTATTAAAGGGAACTGCCATTCCTTAGCTCTGAAAGTGGGCTGTCCATAAATCACCAACATGTGCTTTCCACGGGGAGGTGGGACTAGGACCTCGGCTTTCTCCCTGCCAGCCCGTGGAGCTGGCAGAGCTCCCACTCTTCCTCCCTTCTGCTCGGCCTGTCTGCTGAGGGTACATCCTCCTGGTCACAATGGCTGTGCCACCCACCGTACCTTGGGCTCCCACATGAGTGTAGGATGGCTTCCCATTACACTTCCCCTCTTACACTCACAACGCAAACAGCCTCCTGTTGACCGGTTTCTGCCTTTCTTCCTCCCTGTGTTGAGGCAGTGGTGGGCTCACGGAAGAAGCTATTGAGAAAAATCTATCCTGTCCTTGGGAGATGATTTGCAATTACATAAAGTTTACGACATCTTTTTCACGGCCAGCAAGAGGTCGCTTTCACCCACATATTTCCCTGTGCGTGCTGTTGGTACCGGGGTTAGCACTGTGGAGCGGGGAGCCGTCCCCAGGGGACTGTGCTTTTCCACCACGCTGGGTGTAGGTGGGGATGGCCATCCTGCGCCCAGGCCAGCACAGCCACACGCTGCCCCCCGGGCAATCAAATGGGGCCAGGTCACGGTCAAGCTTTCAGTCTGTGCTGTTGTTTGGTCTTTTTTTTTTTTTTTTAAACAGTAAATGCATCTCTGTAGCAATAAAAATATTAATTCTCTTCTATAAATGCAGAGCTCAAATATTTCATAGTTACAGACCATTTCGATGATGGTGCCGGTGCTGATACTGGTCTGCTGTGATCTGATCTGGCTGTGTCCTTGCTCTGGATGGGCTTTGCCATAATAGTACTTTCATTCCTTAGCTCCCATTAGTGCCTTGATGAATAGTGAAAGATGTGTTTCAACAACTTTATGACTAAAAAGCAACATCTTACCATTGTTTCGTCTCTGGTACCTTTGCCCTGTTTATTATGCTTTGCTTAGGAGTAACAGCAGTGATTCAGAGTTGCAACACCAACATCAGTCTCTGAACCTTGTGTTTTCTTTAACTGTAAATTCTGGGGAAGGAGGAGAAAGGAGGATGAAGGAGGAAGCTGAAGTAGTAGGGTTTGTTCTTCTACCTTTTCCAGGTCTTCTGTTTCAAACTGATGCCTCACAGCGATCAGACATGTTTACTCCTAACTCTCTCATTGCATTCCTGGACAGAGTCCCCTTGGGTGGCTGCTCTGGAGCACACCTTGCTGGGGTTCAGAGACACCAGCCAGGCCCAGGGTGCACAGTTGCACTCTGGGTCCACTGCTGTCACCGACACTCATGCTAATGGCCTTAGTACGGAGGTCAAAGACTGCTTAGATATGAAGGCTGAATCACCTTCTTTTTAAACCCCTCAGCAGGATCAAGGCTTAGGGAAGCAGACACGTGGGCTTGCCTTCTGGCTGACTGTAGATGGAGAGTGTGACTCTGGGACAGGCCTTTCAGCAGTTTCAGTCAACCATTGAGGCACTGAAATGGGGGTGTCTGGTGATTAAAACACCCCTGGACCAACGCCCCTACATGAAAAAGCCTGATTCATTCATTTTCTTTAAATATTTATTGATCCCACAAGCTCTTGCTAGTTAGAGGAGGTTTGTCCTGTGACCCGAGCATCACAGCAATCAGCTGCGAACCCATCAGTCTAACCGTCCAAATGTGAAATATCTTCAACTGCACTTATTTAACTTGCAAATATAAATAAGCCAGCAGTGTAGGTCTTGCTTCAGACCCGTTTGCCTTGGCAGTGTCCCATTTAAATGAATCAGAAGATGGTAGCAAAAAAACCACTGGAGTCTTATCCAGAGATCGGTCTCCTGTCCATCAGGAAACCTGCCGGTGCAGGCAGGGTGATTTGGAGATTGCCCACACAGCTCACAAGCCCAGCATCACTAGGTCCCTGCGTTTTGAACAATCCTGTCAGCAAAGGGTACTTGTTTCCTTCAGTCTGTGGCAGTGCAGTGTCCTATCTTTGGACACCCTATGTCTTGGTGCACTAGTCAGGAGAGACCTGGAGGAAGCAGCTTTGGCTGTGTCCTTTGCTCTTGTGACTTGAGCTCCTTGAAAGAAAGGGGGCTCCTATGTTTCAAGCTGAGAAGCAAGAGGTCAGTTCTTAAGCCTGCTGCACCTCTGCAACTTTTGGTAGGTGTCTGGATCACGCCGTGCCTTAGTTTCTAAGCTGTAAAATAGGAATAGAAATTAGGAATTTAAAAAAAAAAAAAAGCCATGAAAAAATATGTAGTTATAACTTGTGGTGTCACCACCATGAAGCCCTCATCTTGGTTTGAGCTTCATGGCTGTGCTTTAATATTGATAACAGTAGAAATTTATCATGATATTAGCAAATGGGAACTTAGAAATACACACTTTTTAATTATTTTTTTATTTATTTTTATTTCAGCAAATTCAGTAAAGCTAGAAATGCAAAGTGATGAGGAATGTGACAGGAAGCCCCTGGGTCAGGAAGATGAGATCAGGGCTCATGATGAAGGAAGCAGCCTGGAAGAGCCCCTCACTGAGAGTAACGAGATGGCGGATAACAGAAAGATCCAGGAGCTATCGAGCGAGGGAGGAATCCGGCTTCCGAATGGTAAACTGAAATGTGACGTCTGTGGCATGGTTTGCATTGGGCCCAATGTGCTAATGGTACATAAAAGGAGCCACACTGGTAAGCAGCTGAAAGAAAATCTGATGACTGCCTGTGGCGTCTGATGTTGATATTACCTGACAACTCTTCTCTCTTCCCTTTTTATTCGTGGGGTAGCAGGAGACTGGGGAGGGGTGAGATGGGTTTTGTTGTTTTGCGTCTCCCTCTGCTCCCCCAATTCTGGTGATGCTATTTTTCTGGCAAGCATGCTGCTTCCTTGACCTTGATTTCCAGCCTTTCGTTGTTAAAAACAGCACAAAAGTCTGGAAATTGCCTTTTTTTTTTTTTTTTTTCCCGTTCCTGCTCAGGGGCAAGATGGTGAGAGTCATTCTCTGGCATGGGGGGTGTGTGTATGTGTGTGTGTTCATGTGTGTGCTCACGTGCAAGGCTTTTGAGCCTTTAAAGCGGGTCTTAGATGGTCTTCCCTTTGAAGTGCTCACGGGTGAACAACGCCAGCAGCTTCCTGGATTTCTCACACTTCCTTTGCAAGTAGCTGTGCGTGATGCCAGTGTTCCAGCAAACCAGAGATTAGCAAACCCCGCAGGATACACACGTTACCCAGTGATCCTGATGGCAGGGTGGGCTTGCTGCTCATCGCCTGACAGCTCCGTGAGGGAAACCTCACCTTAACAGCTCTTGTGGGCTAGTCCTTGACTCCCCCCTCACCATCCAGATACCATTTTTGTGGCACCTTCCAATGCTTGCACTCTCCAATCATTTATTTTTATTACTATTAGTACTACTGCTGGTTGGAGGCCAAACCAGCTTGTTAGGCTTACGGATTTGAGAATTCAAGAGGCAGACAAAACCTTTGCCATATGCTGATTGAGCAGGTCTTTGGGGTCTCAAAGAGGACACCTCGAGTTCAAAACCGGGAATTTCAGGGGAGTTTTGGCTAATATGGCAAACTGGGGTGCCCAAGAGGCTGGTGCTCGCTCGCCTCTGCTGCTTCTCAGGTGGGAGTGACAGTTACCTCCCACAGGATAAAAGTCTAGATGGTGCCAGAAGACAATGCTCTCCAGTCTTGCAGAGGTCTACCTGGCAGAGCCTTTGATTTAAAAAAACACTTAAGCTTATGCTTAACTTTTATGAGATTTAAGCACATATAAGTCACCTGAAGTGCTACAATATATGCTTAACTTAAGATACAAACTTAAATCTTATTAAGGTTAAGTACAGGTTTCTGTGTTGGAGCCTCAGTGGGTGTTTGTTCTTTATATTTTTTGGACAAAATGAAAGCTATTTTGTTTTTTATCTTCCTCTGCTGTTATTTAATGGGGTGAGAGACTCACACTGACTGTGAGATATCTGCTAGGATATAAAAAGAAAAGTGGGGGTTTAAGGTAGAGTAAGAAAGATTTTGTGTAATCCCTTTGTAAACCCTGTAGTTTGCAGTCAAGTAGTGTGTGCTGGATGGGAAAGAAATCAATAGAATTTCTGTACAGAGGAATAATAAATATATATTACATAGTTAATGCTCTGTATATAAGTTGTATTGATAATAACTTAATATAAATGTATAATGCAAAGCATTGCAGAGTCGTTTATGATGCAGTCATGATTTTAGACAGCAATTACGACAGGGGAAAAGCATTAGCTGGAGAACTGAAATCTTGATTAACAATTTGACATCCTATTACTGAGAAAGGGAAAGAGAATAGAGAATGTAACAGACTGAGTCCCCAGCTTTCAACCTCCCTAAAAGTTTTCACTGGCACTCGCACATATCTGAGCATATGTATTGTAGGTGCATCGGCGTCCATTTATTTGAACTTGAACAGCTAAATCGACCTGCTAAATTTAGATTTAGGTACTTAATTAAATGCTCTGCGTTTTTTGAGGTACCGAGTAGCGAGCGCATCTTTTGAATACAGACAAGCTGCCTTTTTTTGTGTTAAAGAAGACATGCAAATTCGGAGCGAACGGACCAGAATCTCCTCTGCGTGGAGGGCTGGATGCACGTGGATGGGGAGGAATTGCATAACCGGTAGCTTTTTCCCCCTCGGGCTACTGCTGGTTCCTCGTAGAGCTCTGACTCTTTTCCCATCTGAGCAGAGGAGCTGTGATGTATTGCTCTATACAGATGATTTCAAGCATATAGAAATGGCATTCCTTTTAACGTGCAGCTCGGTGCTCTGCTCTCAGTAAACCAGTTGGCAAATTTTGCGGGGGATATTTTTTTTTTTCACCCCCGCTTTGTTTGTTTGTTTTTTAATACATGCTGCTGCTTCACTGTCCACAACAGAAGGAGAAGTTTGCTTGGATTTCCACATCCTTGATTTGAAGGAGTATTTTTAACATACTGGTATCTGTCTTTTAAAGTGCAGTATTTTAAAATATATTGCCACTTCCTTGGCAGCAGGGTGCGATGGGCTGGCCCCAGCTCTGGAATGAGCCCTGACCTGTGGCTAGTCTGGTTTTGCAGCCCAAGGGAGAATGGTGGAGGGAAGGGAGGTTGTCCCTTGTGAGTGGAAACAGATTATATTCTTTATCAGCTAACGCAACTAGCATGAAAATCCTTACCTCTCGAAGCCAATTTAAGTGTGTTTTGGGAGCTGAATCTTGCCTTACTCTCTTCTTTGTCTGTACAAAGCCAAAGCATGGTCTGGCCAGCTGTTTGCGTTGGCAAAAACTAAAGTCTTTTTCTCTTCCCCAAAAAACTGACAGCATTCTCTGTAAATCACACGAAATGCTGCGGTCCATAGTAGAGGCTGTAATTTGCGTGTACGCTGGGATGAGAGTGTGGCTTTCCTTACACCGGGGACCCAGACTTTGCAAGAAGCCGTGCCATATGGCTTTGGCTGCATTATGCACATAAAGGGGCGCAGTTTTTCTCCAGCCATTATTCATCTGTTCCTGAGGAGCCGCTGTCTTCCCCTGCCACATTTTGGTAGTTTGGTCAAACAGATATAGGGACGGGGAAAATATTCTGTGCTGGGGATCAGGCCAGAGCAGATGAGCTCAGTGTCCCGTCTCTCATCCTCATGTGCTGCAGCGTCCGCTTCCTCTGATGCCTGCAGTCACCCCTTCCCGTGATAGAGCGAGCTGGGGATTTCCCATTCATCCTTCAGATTGTGCACATGGTGCAAGCGATGCTTTGGTCCACGGCACCTCCATCACGGAGCTCATGGCCCTGCTCCTCTGATACCACGGAACACAACATTTCCCTGGAACACTGATAATTCAGGTGCAGCGTTTTTGTAATCTACCAGGGCATCAGGAGAAGGCCTTTCTATTTATTCGTCATTGCTGACAGAAAATAAATAAAATACTCAATTTGGGAATTAAGCACGATGCGCTCCTTGCTTTAGTGAGCAGGGTAACCCACCACCCTCTCTCTCACGTGCCACATCCTCGTGTCAGAAAAATAGCATGTGTCAGGTTTGATTTCTTTTCCCCTTTCCAAAAGGAGGTCCAAACTTCATATTCCACAGCACACGCCCCAAGTTGCAGCATCTTTATCAGAGTTTTTTGTTACTGCAGGAGATGACTGGTAACATAATATTGCCACTGGATACTCGGGGAGCTTGTGCATGGGGATGTTGAGGGATGGGGAGAGGAAGAAGATAAGGTCAATAATCCAATTTGTCTGAGGTAATGAAAAGGAACTCCAGTGATTTCTCACCTCTTTAGGCTTTCTGCTGGTGGCCCTGAATTAAAATTTCCTTGCTCTTCACTTTTGGTAAAGCAGAAACTATTTGCTTGCAGCCTCTGTGATCTGTGGGGTCCACACGTTGTTCTCCCTTGCGCTGTGAATTGTGATTTATTTTTTTATTATTATAATTTTTTTTTTCCTCCATCATAATGTCCAGTCCTTTATCTAGTCCACTGCTGGTTTCTGAAACACTTCTTATTTCTAAGGGAGGCTTGTGATTATCCTCACTGTTTTAAGAACGCCCAGAGCTTAAATGCTTTCTCTGTGGGGATGCAGAGGGACAGTGGCAGAGCAAAGCCGCGTCCCTGGGTACCAGGCACGATGCAGCAGGGATAGCAGTCTTGCCCCACTCTCTCTTTGGGCTGCTGGTAGGTTATTTTTAGGCTTTCTTGGGGTGCTAATGGCAGGAGGGTCTCAGATCTTTGCTTTTAGTACAATCAAGTCAGTGAAATGAGATACGTTATGTGCCCGTGAAGAAAATCCTTAAGTTCTACTTTAGCATCCATAACATTATAATTGAACATATGCAACACTGGAACTCTGAATGTCATTTAATTTTTGTTTTGCATGCAGAGTTCAAGTTTTTGGGACACGATTAATTAATGAGGGAAAAACTCAATCATGCTGTTCAGTATAAAAGACTTCTATGCCTAAAGCAGCTAACGAGGAACAAGTTTAACCAAATGGTCATATTAACACATTACAATTAACTCCATTGGACTGCCTGTCTTATTTTTCTAGTAAAAAGGTTCTATTTGGTTTAATTTGTAATTTGTAACCTAGTGCAGGCTAGGTACCTCTTGGAATATGAATTGATTTGGCACTGAATCAAAAATTGTAGGGCCAAATTTCTAAAAGTGATGATTTCTACTTAGGTTCCTAAATCTAACTTTCCCAAAAGTCTCACTTTCTACCTAAGTGTAAGGAATGAGAGCTTAGATTTTCAAAATCGCTCTCTGTGTAAGGATGTGTTTTACTCACAGTACTTAGTGACTAAACTCCGCTGATGCTTTTGCCAGTTCCCTTAAAGGATTTCTCCCTCTAAAGGATGTGTTCATAAATTTGTGTACAGAGGACACTTGGAAATCACCCAGGATTTCCTAGGAATTTTTCATGAGAGACTTGTCACTACTGTTTTATAATAAATTGCCCAATCTGGAAGTAGGTTTTTTCCAACAAAAAACCCTGGTAAAAATCACTGATTTTAAGGGATGTGCAGCCAGTTAAGTGAATCTGATGGAACAGTAAGGAGGTATGCAGACTAGATAGTCCCCAGAATAAAAAATACAGAAATGGAGCAAAGTCTGCTGCTCCATTTTGCTCGGGTAAAGGCAGGTTGCGACTCACTGCCTGTCGGTATGGTGGTAGCACAGCTAATATTTCATTTGTGCTCCTGGGACAGAGCAGAATGAGAGCGGTTGCAGCACCTGATGAATCAGGAGAAATGTTTTGTTTCAACTGAGTATTAACAAAAAGCCTACTACGGAACGGTGAAAATCAATATTATTGGTTTGAGCAAATACTTTCTGATGGCAGCATGGGCACGGTAATTTTGCATTGAGGTTTAAAAAAAAAAAAATCCTGTTTGAGAAGTACCTAAGCTGTCCTTTGCACATCAAAAGTATGTGCCAAACAAAAAAGGCTGAGATCTTAGATATACATTTAACTAGGACAGATATTAAATGTAGTCCCATTGGACTTGGTTCTTAGGCTTTTCTTGTTACTGTGAAGAGACTTTAAAACCAGGGTGGGTTTTTTTTAAAAAAAAAAAAAAAAAGTAATTAAAACATTCCCAAGAAAAGACCTGAGCAGTAGAAATAACCAGACCTCGCTGTTAATGAGAAATTCACTATTTTGTGAGTTGCTCCGTTTTATTTCAAAGGGACAAAAGTTGCCAGCCGAGGGTTATGAAGATCTTCAGTCTCTTTGGTTGTGAGGTCTGCAGGCTCTTTATCCTCAGTTAAATTTCTGTTTTCATACAGAAAATATCAGTGATGTATTTTGCAGCAGTATGAAATTCGAAGAAGGATAACTCATACCGAAACTTCTGCGCAGCACTTCCGTGCTGAGGTGGTAAAGGAGAGTTATTGTGTGGGGAAGCTTCCAATTAAGCAGAAAAAGGAGTTGGTTTGCTTTTTGAAATAACATTTGACATATACACAGTAAAATCTGAAAGCTGTTTGTAGGAAGTTAATCAGTTCATTCGCCTGGTTTCAGGTTGTATCAGCTACACAGCGTTCATAGCTTGTGCTATGAAGCCTCCAGCCAGCTGCCATACATTAAAGATACTTATGAAATGACCGTGTCTTGCTAATAACCCTGACTCAGACCCTCCACTTCACCTTTCATCTCAGTATTTGTTTACACAACAGCAGGTTAACTTGTGTACTTTAGATAGTGGTGTAGCTACAGAGCAGTAATATTTCATTATTATTTTTCCTGGAGGAGACGTAGCTGTAATGGATGCATGTTAAAAAATGAACTGTGAAGTTTCAGCAGTATTTTATTGTGATATACAGGTAAATAATTCAAATCATACCTTTTATTTAATACTTTATTTAATTGTGAAATGACAAAACCCCATGGATGTATTTATTTATTAGTTTAATTGAATTATCAGGGCTGTTCCCTGGCACAAGCCCATCTTACTAAGCCTTTATGAAAGGTAATACTTTTCAGCTCCAGCTTACCTTGCCTCATCCATTCCTGAAGTAACTTTAGATAATTAAATTCCCTGTGCTGGAGAAAAAGGCTTTTTAGGTATTCTTGGTTTTGTCTGGCTTTAGATCGTAGATCTGGAGTTGAAAAGAAACATCTTTTTTGTTTGGTTAGCTGTTCCTCCCCCTCTCCCCACTCAGAAACTCTTTATTTATTTATTTTTTCATCCGTAAGGTTTGAGGTTTTTCTGCCCTGATTTAGCTCTAAAATAGTGAAAAAGTTTGATACATAAAGTAGACTAAAAATATTTTGCAGTTGCATAGTTTCCAGTGTTGAAAACCAAAGGCTCGCTTAGTCATATTTTGGTACGTGCCCTTCTAGTAAGGAGTTCTTGTTTTAATAAATCAGTGTAAGTTTATTAGAGTCAAACAGTAAATACTTAGATAGCTATAATTGTGAAATGCACACTGTGCGTATTATTATCAGTAGCCACTTGTAGTTGTGTAAGCCACTTGTTTAATAGGTTTATAGTTTCTGGTAAGTCTTTGCTGCCATCACCCCCAAAGATAGGAAAACATTTTGAACACACTCAGAGACTGATGTGTAGAGAAGAAATGTATTTAGGTAAAGACTTTTCATGAGTGGATGTTTAGTTTGAAGTGTGATTAATTTCAGCCCATCAATAAAAACCTTTTACTTTTCACAGAAGTGTAAGGGAAGTGAATAAGGATGTCAGGGTTGTTATTTTGTTATTAGGAAATAATGATACGGAGAACTGCTTACAAACCTACTAGGAAAAGGCAGTAGGAGAAATAATTGGAAAACAGTCTTCTCAAGGCACTGAAGTGATAAAGAAAGCTGGTTTGCTACTATCTGGAGTAGGCATCAGACAGCAGAGTTCTTGGAAAACCAGCAAAATCATCGTATTATGCAGTTTGTACTTTTTTTTGTGCACCCTTCTATTGGATAATTGTCTCTCAGATTAGCTGTGCTAAATGTAAAAGCTGCTAATCAATAGCGTTGAAGGTGTGACTGAAATTATGGTCATCCCACAAGCCTGCAGCCTAAACAAGGAGGAGGAACCAAATGATTGGACAAAAGTATAATAAGCAGATCAAAGGAGTTATTTACCCAGAATTAACCCGGTAGGAAAAATGAATTCATGCTAGCTTTAAATAGATCAAAGGTTATTTAAGGCGAGATGTGCTATTGTAGCAGATTCTGTCTCTTGCAAGAGAGGAGCAGACTGTTGGTGACTTTGTGGTGAATCTTTTCATGTCATCTTTGCCACTGAACTGTAGTGCAGTGACTATTTGAATTCCTGACCAAAAGCTTTCGGCGTCTCTTCAGCCGTCAGTTTATTGAGGAATAATGACTGCTCATATGCGGCTTCCAAAATACCAAACATAAGCGGGTGTTGTAGTGGGCAAAACATATTAAGTGCATAGTTTTGAATGCAGCAGGAATAAAAGGAAAGACTTTAGACTTGGTAAGAAACTCGCTACATGCTTTAATGTTGTCATCCTGAAACTGAAGCTATTATTCCTGAATGCTGAGAAACGTGTCAAAGGAAGGGGTTTTGCCTGTTTTCTCAAACAGCGAAAACAAAACAGAAAAGCAAAAAACCCATATATTTTTCTACCGCAGTCTCTTTACATGTCTCTGCTATGGACATTTTGAAATGATAGAGAAGAAGATAATGGCTAATCAGATCCTTTAAGTATAGTGTGGGAGTTTAAAAGGGAAACCACAAACTCTTTATCAATTCCAATGAGCTCGTGTTCAGAAGAGCTTTATGCCCTGATTTTTTTCATCATTACTCTGTAACGTTCTTGGCAAGACTGTAGGAACTTTAGTATCTTTTTCAGTGTATCTACAAGTGGTTTCAGATGTAATTGCAGCTCACACGTGTGAAGTGAAGTTGCAGACGTATGGCATATATATATATGGCACACCTACCTTCTGCTGACCTCCTGGCAGGACCAAAATCACCTGGCAGTGATTTCAACCACAGAAGCAAGAATTGCTTGTGGACATCTGTAAGAGGTCTCTTCCTCCCTCTTTCCATTTGAATGGACAGATATGTGTTGGACTTTACACTAGACACGTGAACTACTTTGATAATAACATAATGTTGATTTGGTCCAGCAAGGGTGTAATCATTTTAAAGCGCTTGAAAAAGGCTTTGGAAAGATGTGGCAGATCACAGAACATGTTTGTTTTTCATGAGAACTGTGCTTCGGGCCAATGAATTCAACCTCAGAAAGTCCCACCACGCATTGACCGAGGCTCCGTAATAGGTGATAACGCTAAAAAATGAGACTGCATACGTCTGAAATCTGATGGTCAAGACCTTGTTGAACTGGGGCCGTAGCTGGTGAAAACATTTCAGCATCTAGAGCCCAGTTGCAGTCAAGTGCTTAGGCGAGTGGCCAGCACGAGTAGATGCGTGTGCCCTGTTGATTTGCATGGTACCTGGTGGGACAGAAGTAGATGATTAGAGCTGACTGCCTGCCCAAGAATGCTGGAACAGACCAAGTGTCCTCAACAAATGTTAACATAGTGTATGCTTTGGAGAATATTTCACAAAACCTGTGTGAGTTTGTCAGGGCTTTACCTCTAAATAACAATTTAAAAAAAAAAAAAAATGAGCATTTGTCTTTATGGACCCAATTCCCCCTGTCCAGGGCAAATATGAAGGATTAGCATCAAAACAAATTCTGCGTGTGTGTGTGTGAATGCATGGAGTGAAGGGAGGAGGGTAGGATGTCAATTTTCTGATAATATTTTCTTTTTTATCAAATAAGTCTTTTCAGTTAGTTGTACTTAAACACAAGTTCATTCATTTCACAGTTTAATGGTGTAAGATTTTTCGTAGTGTTTGCTACTGCCCAAAGTTTGTGAGCCTGATCCTCACTTGCATTGATTCCCTTCATACCACTCTAGCAATGCAAAGCAGCCTTTAAAAGGGATTTCAATTAAAGTAAATGTAAGCAGAAGATTTGGTTTGAAGCAAAGACCTTACCTCTGGTCCGAGTCCAATTGTTACTGTAAGTTCTAAATACTCATGTGGATTGGACCTATACTCAAAATAAGTGGAAAACCATAGAGATAAATACTACAAAAACAATTATGGATCTAAATTTTGGGCAGAGCTCATCTTTTATGATGGATAAAACCTCTGAGGTGGAGAACTTTACGAAAATCAGGCTGTTAATCACCTCAAGCTGATGCTGCAGAAATCAAGAGCCCCAGATCACTACTGGAGGCTTTGCCTTTTGTGCAAAAGAAACAGCCTCTGATTTTAGCAAGTGCTGTGAGATGGTGGTGGGTGGGGACCTTGCCTATGTAAGATGGCACTGTTAGAAAGAGTGGGATATTGCGCTCCATGCATCTTCCAATGTTTCTTGACAGCCCTCTCCCTTCCATTTCCCTTCCAGGTGAACGCCCCTTCCACTGTAACCAATGTGGAGCTTCTTTTACCCAGAAGGGGAACCTGTTGAGGCACATCAAGTTGCACTCTGGGGAGAAACCGTTCAAATGTCCCTTCTGCAGCTATGCCTGCCGACGGAGGGACGCCCTCACAGGACACCTCAGGACGCACTCTGGTGAGCCCACCTTGTCTTCTCTTACCTCTTGTTTTTTCCTTTGTTGTTACTGTTCAAGGGAAGCAGATTGTGAAAATAACGGTGTTCCTGATGGCTCTGGGTCTGTACCATCCTCTTCAGATAGCGAAGCTCTGAACTTTGGGAAAGCCTTGATGTGAATCAGAAAAGTTGTGGTTCAGCCACGCCTCTCCTTTTGTGTAACTGAACTCCTCTACTGATGCTATCGCATTTCCCTTTGAATGTCTCCTTGGGTGTATCCAGGCTTCACTGGCAGATTGTTTTGACACTCTCAGCCCCAAAGTGGCTGTGAAATTCCAAAGATTGAAAAGAATAACTGTGTGCTCTTGGAAGCCTGCTTTGCAGTTCGTACCCATTTCTTCATCTAATAAATGCCATATGCTGGTGGAGTTCATACTTGTTCACCTTTCAAAAACCTTCTAATTGCACTTTTGGTTCAGTTGCATCTTGCTGTAAAGTCCTAATTCATGGCAGCCACAGCACTCACCCTAGAGCAGAAGGTGGCTGAGAGAAATTGGATTGCCTTGCTACTTGATAGTGTCACGTATCAAGTCTACTTGACAAAGCTTCTTGATATGTTCTAAAGAAATACCCATCATGTAACTGCACATTAGTAGTCACGTTGGTAGCCCTGGTGATCAGGATCAGATGTGTTTCTAGTCCCTGTAAGCTACACCAAGGGGCTGCATTCTGCCCGCTAACTCATTTGTGTAGGACTCTTGAGCAAGATCTTTACTTCCTGCACTTTTTATCTCCTAGGATGTTCAACTCTGTGTCCAGGCCATTTATAGGAGACTGTGTTTTTCATTGTTGAATGAGCAGAGATAATTGGACTGCATACAAGTGACAGCATTACAGATGAACTTTTTCGAGGTGTTAACAAATGTGTGACTGCTGAAACACAGTGGTTGAAGTGCAGCCACAGACAGAAACTCTGCATGTGAAAATGTAATTATGGAGCTTCCTGGCTCTTTGTACTCATTTCTTCTACGGGGTCAGCCCCGCTTCAGTAGAGGTTTCTGTTTTATGAGCATTAGGTTGGTCTTAGGATATTGGAGTGGCCTTGACATTTCCAGGAATGAAAAAGGATAAGGTTCTCCAGGTCAACTTCGGAGTACGCAGGAGGTTGTGTTTCTGCAAACGTACTGCTGACAGAAAGCATGAGCTTCCAAGGGAGTGTGCAAGTGTGGGACTAGGCTAAGAGAGAACTGCTTGAGAGTTGTCAGCTGGGAAGATTAGATCTGAAAATCAGAAGGGAAAATGTCTGTGGAACTGTGAGTTGTAATTTTCACATATCTGACCGTAGCTGTAGTTTCGACTTGAAATTTAGTGAAAAAGAAAACACGATAAAAATATTCACGATTAAAATACAAAAGGGAGTTGTGACATAAAATAGCCCACATCACAATACATGAACATTGTGGTTAAAGACTGTTTACATAACATGAATATAGATTTTGTTACCTAGATACAGCCATTGGTAGAGATTGTTCGTTCTTCCTGTGTGAAAACTACATGACTGATGTTTCTGCTTTTTGCATGGAGATGAAATGTAAAGGTGTGGGACTTTCAGAAGGCACCTAAGCTGCTTAAACACACGAGTTCCTCTGGAGCTCCTTCCTGAACTGACTTAGCTGTGCCTAGCTGTGCTCAATTTGTAATTTTACGTTTCGTTTTCAGTGGGGAAAGTTTCACCCCTCTAAGCAGTCAGCTACAACAGTTTTCAGCAGAGGGCTCCCACAATACTCTCCAAGAAAATTCTTGGGATAGCACTCGCAGATGAAGAGTTAACCTGAGATATTGCCCTAAAATCTGGCTCCCACCTACACAAAGGTGAAATGCCAATCTGAACGTGAATATGGGAGTTACGGTGTCTTTCTGTCCCTGTCATGTAGGCGAGCTTGGTGGGTTTATGCATACGTACATGAATGTAGTTCATGGAGAAGATGGGTAGATGTTCCTTAGAGATTTTAAATGGTTTCATATCAGTGTAATACGCAAGCACGTTCTGCTTTAATAAAGCGTGCATCAAAGTCCGTGAGTAGACCTTGAAGGTCTAGCAAATCTAGTAAACTTCATTGAACATTTACATCTTCTGCTAGTTCTGACCATAAAACTGGATATCCTATAAAATACACAAAGAAGGGGTTGAAAACTATTTTGAAATATAAGACTTCAACCCAGTTTCATTCTGGTACACTTAATGTCTAAATTGAGGTGAGTGTGTATTTTTTTTATATTTAGAAGAGGAAAGCTCTTCAGGTCAGATCATCAGCTGATATAGATTGGAATTACACCCATCCCCTAAGCAAGGAAAGCACTGCTGGTTTGCACCATCTGAGAATCTGGCACATGATTTCATAAATGCAAGACCAATTTCCTTTTTTATGTTGTATGTCCTTTTCGTCCTTAAATAAGAGAGTGCTGTTAATCAAAAAAACCCACTTTTTTCCTTCCAAAGAAGGTTTTAAAGTACTAATTTTTTTTATGGAGGGCAGAGTATGCAAGAAAGAAATTGAAGATTTTTTTTATATCTTTTTTTTCCCCTCCAAGATAGTTTGATCTATGGATTTGAAAGCACTTTGTGTCACCACTTAGTCAGTTACACTCTCTCACTACAGCCAGTTAGTCAATTTTTCCCATGCTTCGTGCAGAGTTTTTATACAGTAAGACAGGAAAGGTGAAAAAATAAGGAAATGTAACTGCAAAGAGAAATTAGCAGAAGCATCTCGGAGATATTTGACATAGCTGAAACTACTATTAATTTTAAAAAATAATCATTTGTGACAGCTGCTTTCTTTATTTTTTTTCTTTCTTTTTTTGCTTTGGATAGATTTTTTTCTTCATGCTTTTAAATATTATTTCCTATTTATTTGAAAATGCTTCACAATCCATATTTTGCCTTCCTTTCTTGTACAGAATAATATCTTTCTATATAAGTGTTCCCAGGATGACTGGTTAACAAAATATTACTTCGCATCTGTAATGCTGCTGCTGTTTAACCCTAAATAATTAAGGACTTATCTTGCAGTGATTTACTCCTGTGATTATTTACCTTTTACTGATATATGGAGTTCTAATGAACTTTGTGTCTATATTTTCCTCCCACATGCAGCTTCTTTGATTTCAGGAATATAATGATGCCTTCAGGACATCAGTAGGATAACGCCTGGGGAGAAATTCATGCACAGAATTACTCTAAGAGTGGGCATGAGCCTCAAGGTACTTACAGGAATTTCAGATGTTGTTTTCAGAATTAACTCCGTAGTTCTGCAACACAGATAGTACAGTGGATGTGCCCGAGTGGGTGTCCAGGACGTGAGTATAGGAACAGGCCGTGGAGGGCTGGGGCAAAAGTTGGTAGCCCCCTCCTGCAGGATGCACTTGACAAACCAGGAGGGATTGGCTTCACCTTGCCTAGCTTTTGCTGTTTTTTAAAGAGGAAAAGATCCAGACACAACCCAATCTCCTCTGACAGCAGTCACAGAGTAGCTGCTGTCTCACCCTGAGACGTGCCCATCTTCTCCAGCATCTCTAGAATTGCACAATGAGACAAAGGCAGATAGAAAACAGATGAGAGGAATTCTACTGTAGGCAATTAATGAACAAAACCCAGAAGTTTTAAGGAAGACTGTTGATCTGATAGACAAATCTGATAGTTGAAGCACCTAGACGTTGACCTTCGTACTCTGAAAGATATGACGTACAACCTGATGCTCTTTTACCCTGAAAGGCCAAGCATCCTCAAATGAGCCCGTAAAATTGGCAGTTATGTTTTGACATGAATTTCTCTTGCGTCTAAAATGGAGCCAAGTCAGCCCTCCTCTCATAATGCTATTGTAAACATAAATGCTTTGATAGTTCTTAAAAAAGTCAAGGCTGCAATGATGAGTAATCTGGAAGAGCCCATAGAAAACATTAGTGCATTAGTTTTCCGAGCGGGCCTTGGGCAGTAAGCCGTAAATGAGGGATAGGATCACTTGCTAAGGGGAAAACAAAGCACAGAATAGGTTTTCATTAAGTGAGCACCATCCATCCATTCTTTGCACTAAGCAGGAATGGTCCTGTGAGCAAATTATTTTGTGATTAAAAAGACTGTCTCATCGTGCATACACACAAACTGGCTACGAGAAGCCTTCTCAGGCAACCTTAATTCTGGAATTTCCTGATTTTTCTCTTGGCAACTTCAATCCTGTTCCCTTGCTGTGGGAGTATGTAAGTGTTATTCATATATGAAAGCAGTTTTACTGTTTATTTCTTCCTTAAAAATGGGTAGTCAGATCATTATTTTTTCCTGTCACAGAAGCTTTTCCTCACAACACATTTTCAAATTTGCTTCCAAGCTACTTTTTTCCTGGTTAGAAAATGCTTTTTCTTCCCCTTTTTGCTTTTAACAAATACTTGCTTTTTCCTCCCCCCCTTCTTCTTGCATTGCTGCTGCACATTGTTTGTTACTGTCCAGCTCTTCAATAGCATTGAACTAATGGCATCATTTTATTTGCAAAAGAAGAGCAGTGAAGCATTTGTTTTGAAAAGAAAGGCTTAGGCAAAAACTCCCAAAAGCACAATCTTAGCAAACTATGTACAGTGCACAAGATAAAAGGCATGTATAATTAAAAAGGAAAATGCCCTGTTCATGGAAAGGTAGTTTTGTAACTCTTTCTATGTTTCTTCATTTGCGAGTCTGTCTTTCTCATCTCTTCTTCTCCATAAGGACTTTCTTCTCAACTCCTCTTGAGTGGTGGTGAGCCGTTCGAGATGTCCTACATGCCTGCAATTGAATGTCAGCAGAACTGACAAGTGGTATCTGTGTGCGCAACTGTGCTCAGAGGCAGAAGGAACCTGGGTCTGAATTCTGATGACGTGCCTGAGTCAGTAGATATTTGGGAGAGTCATTCCACCTGTGAGGGTCTAGGTCCAGATGAAAAATTGGATGAGCGAGCACAGTGTTAAAACCACAATGCTGTGCGTGAAGTTCTGCCTGTCAAAAGCCAGAGAGAATCATTGAAACAGCAGCAAGGATGGTTATTAAAAATAATAAAGAGTCAATGTTTTAAAGTGCTTTTTTCACCTTGAAGACACTTTGACCACTATTAACATCTCTGCTCTCAAAAAGCCCAGTATCTACTCTGTAACCGTTTTTGAAGATGGGAACATCATAATTAGAAGAATCTTGGGACCTGAAATTCTCATTACACTCTGAGCTGGACTGACTCAAACACATTGTGAACGGGGAAAAAAAAATTTAAATGTGAACAAGTAGGATACTGTTTGTGAAAAATGAAGCAAGTATGTGAAGGGGCGGAGGGGATGTTTTGCATACAAATCCCAGTTCCGCAAATAGGTTAGCAAACAGCATCTTCCCTCAGTCGTGATGAGCCGGTGGGCATTTATTCTGTTGATCTGATACTTAGAGCTCTGTTTAATCAGGCAGAGTTGCTCTTCCTCTCAGGTTTTCTTATGCTGCTTCAGTTAAACTCAGTGGAATTAACCTCGTCACAAAATCATTTTGTGTTTCTCTTATCGGACTCCAGGTTCCAAACTGTTATTAGCATATGTACGCAATTCTGCAGCAGCTCTGCTTTCTCATTAATGCTTCCAGTACCTAGAGGCCTTCGCTCTGTGTTGTAGAGTGTCTAAAAACTCTGGTATTCTGCTTTCCATATTGTTTGTATGTGCATTTTTGGAAGGTAAGATCAAAATGTGTACAAGGGTAGGAGTTCGGTATGCCAGATCTTTCATCCCCTAGGCATCCTTACTTAAAATTTAATCCTCTGTAGAGCCAACTTGTATCCCATGCTTCACTAAAGCCCCATCGGAACCTGATCCTTGAAGTGGTGGGGTCCTCTTCATCTCCGCTGCACTACTGTGACAAGTATTAGTACCAGCTATATGAAAAGATAATCTTTTACATGCTCAGAATTATCTCAGTATACAAGCTCAGTCATGCTAAGCCTTTTCTACAGACAATAATTATCACTGAGAAACCATCTTTGATTTAAAGACTCTGTAGGATTGCGATCTTTCCAGAAAAAGTACATTTGGGTTTTGCTTTCGGGGGGAACTCATGAAAAGTTATGGTTCCACCCAAAGCAGTAAGCGTTTGCTTTTTCCTTATTGGACTTTTAGAAGTCTTGAAATTCCATAAAGATTCCTATTCTTATCTGCAGCAGTTATGGATCAATCTTTGACTGTTCAACCCAGGAGATCTGTTTCCAACAGATAAGATGGAGTAACAGGAGAAGTGGTTCTGGCGAGCAAAGGTAGATGTGCTGTGTACCAGCCTCATGAATCTCTCTCAGGACTGGGTATCAGCTTTTCCCCCCCAACCTCTTTTTTTTTCCTTTTTTTTCTTTTTTTGTTCTTTTTTTTTTCTTTTCCTTCCTCTCTCTGGCGAGTATGATTGAGATGACACACTGTGCGTCTCCCTGCTTCTCCTGGTGCCCTAGTGTAAGCGGAAGATGCCCTGTTCTTTTAGTGCTTGGGGGGTGGTGCCTGTAAATTGGCTGAATAGAGAGAGAAAAACTCACCCACCCTGCTAGTGATCAGACACCCCAACACCAGGGGAGTATCCTCATTCTAAATATCAGTTCACAGCAAGATGAGGTACTAAGATTTATCATGGTATCTGTGAGACAAGTCTTGTGCCTCCTGCTCTATCTCTCAGTGGAACGTGGCCTTGCTATGTCTCTGCCACCTGCAGGTCTACCAGCAAGTCCTCCCTTCTTCAGCAGAGAGGAGGAGAGCAGGTCTGGAGAGAGGTTGCATTGTCTCCTCCTTTCCCTGATCCTCCAGATTTCCTCTCCTTAATGAGACAGAGTGGCAAAATTGTGTGTTTGGTGTCAGGTTAAGTCTCTGAACCCTTGACAAGGACGAGTTTTGTGTTAGGGCAAGAGGTCCTGCACCCCAAAATGGGGAAGAGTACTAATGGCCCAACATTGCAGCTTCACCATGAGGGAAAATTTCCCTAGGGCAGATTTCAGTTCTGCAGTGTAACACGGTGCTCACAAGGAGAGGACAGGGTGTCCTTTGCCCTCTCCTGAACTTGGTGTCACCTCATCCAGAAGGTGATATAGCACCCCAGTACTTAAGGGTAACGAGGTCCTTCCTTAGGCAGCATCAACATGCTGTAAGATTCACAGGAGATCGCCCCTCATTAATTTTGACCGGTTCCTTTCTTCTGCGTGGGCTGTCTGTGACAAGATGGGAGTGTGTGTTTGGGACGAAACTGCTGATGTTCAGTTTTCTGCATGTTTTCTGTCTCCCCTCCACGTTAGCGATTCACATCCTGGCATCATCAGCCAGATTCTGTCCCTCTTTGTGTAGCCTCAGGCCACATACAACCAGAAGAAAGCACCTGGTTCTGCCTTACTGGGATGCTATTTGGAGAGAAAATGGATACTTCTCCACTGCTGGGTGATGCCAGTTCTTATGCCAGCCATCCTGCTTTGGAGGAGCAAATGAGACAGCGACTGCTTCCTCTGGGCTTTTATTCTGCCACAGTGCTATATGAGGGATTTCTCTGGCATCAAAAAAACCAGATGAATGTGCTAAGGCTGCTGCATATAGAGGAGCAGTCCTTCTAAACAGCATGCCTAACCTGTTTTTTAAACAGAGAGACTTTTTCTGTCGCCTCCCTAGGGAGACAGTTCCACTTCCCATCTGCTTTTTATCGCTGTAACTCTCATCCTGATATTTAACCTATACTGTCCTTTCTTTTGCTGCAGATTATTGCTCTTCCTAAAACTGTCTTCTGTGACTGTGAGTAATTCCTGTGCTCAGTTTACACTGTGATAGGCTGTAGTCATACGTCTGGCGTTGATTCTGTTCTAGTCTGTCTTTATCTTCCAGTCCTCTCATCTCTTTTTTTTTTTTATTACAAATTTTGAGTTTTTTGCTACTCTTATTCACCCATTCATGAGGGACGTAAATTGTAAAAGTCACATCGTGATTTGGAAACGTGGGCCAGTACAGATGAAGACTCCTTAACCTCATCTCTGCCTTGGTTGCCTGTCAGTGAAATGGAAATAAGAGCACTTCTCGATCTTGTCGTGATGGCGAGAGGGCAGGATGCAGGTATGGTTGCCAGGCACACACGTATTGCTGCGATGAAGGTCATATAAATACGTAGCAGAGCATTCCAGCGCTGCTGGTGCCCCTGCTGCATAGCGTTGCATATTATCTCCTTAGTTTTACTTAGCCTTTGTGCAATAGTGAAATGAGATAATTAGCAAGTGGAAGGAATAATAACTTCGTATTGTTACGGTAACCACTGAGGTATTATACCCTGATACCGGCGTGATTATCTTAGACACAATAGTAAGGTGATTATTAATAATGCTAAAAGACTTTACTACTTAGCCTGCAATTTTTGCATCTTGTTTCTTTTATGAACCCTATCCTATTTCATCAGCCCAAATCCCGTGTGAAGTGGGTTTGTGTTGTTGCCTCGTTAACCATTTTTCAGTGATGGGAAAACGAAATAAGAAAAAAACCTTATGAGGCCCAATTTGCAAATTCAGGTCCCTGCGCACCAAGGTAGCTTCACGTGAATCACTTGTCTTTCTGAACCAGAACTACTATGGACAGGCTTGGCAGGTAAGGGTCTACTAGCTTAAATATTTAAAGATGTGTAGTCCTTTGCTTCTTTAAGTTCAAGCTATAGAGGCCTCTTTTGGTCTTGTTTTCCTTGTCATCGGGGGTTGTTTCACAAATCCGGTACTTTTATGCTCGAGCTGGCATATGTACATACAAAACCAGAGTTTAAGGTGCAGCTGTAAACATAGGCGTTGCAGAGCTGGGCTCCAGACCGTCTTTGGGAGGTGGGTGTCTCACTGCGATAGAATAACCTTGAGGGACGTGGAGTCCTCTGTTCTCCTGCTGTAGAGGCAGCCTTCTGAGGTAGCTACACTGGTTTTTGTAAAACAGAGAGCCAAGAGGTGACTGGGAGCTTTCTTCTGCACTTGAGATGAAAACATGGGTTTGACTTGATGAAGCTGTGTCTCAGCAAAATCAAGACCACTTTTCGCACATACTCGGTTTGAGCAGCAGAATACCACAGCAGCTCTAAGAAGGAAAAACATTTATTTTTTTCTCCTGAGAAAATTATTTTCAAGGGCAAAAAACTTTTGCATATTGCCTCTGAGGAAAGGAGATCCAGCATTTGGAGCTGGCCTTTGTCAGTTTTTGAAGGAGTTTGTGAAACCTTTCAGCTTGAGAAAGTTTGAGCTTGGAATCAAACGGTGGTTTGAGGCCGTCTTTCACTGCTATCTCAGAGCTGTTTTATGGGGCAGTGCGAAATGGAGAACAGCCACTGACGTTTTTGATAATATATGAGTCCTTTAAGGTGTAAGAGAGGTATTTTTGCCATCTGGAAAGGAAGTCAAGAGAAACTAAAGGGGGAAAAAATAACCCAGTTAACACCATGCCATAGCAGAGCTGCAGAAAGCTGCTGCTGATGTATTCTCCTGAGCTCTCAGCAACCTGTAATTATGAATTGGCTTACAGCTAAGATATTGATGGATATCACTCAAGAAGGAAAATGAGAACGTCTAGATTCTTTTTTTTTTTTTTTTTTTACAGTGAACCTGTACTGAACTCTGTGTGACTCTCCTCCTATTTATAACCCTGTATGAAGTTCAAGGAAACTTGTCCTGGAGGTTTCCCATGAGAGGGAACAGTGTTTTTACCTGACTAAAGCTCTCTGGATATTTTCCCATTTTCTATTTGATCTAAGTGTGAACTTTCTCCACCCTCTGCCCCTCCTTCCTTTCTGGAGTGGTTAGAGAGGTTGATTACAGCCAGGATTACACAAGAGATGCCAGTTGCACACATGTTTTGCATAACTTGTGCTGCGTTGATTTCAGACAGGGTGCCCCAAGTTCCCTCTGTGCCTTGCAACAGAGAGACGAGATCTCTATCTTCATTCCTGAAGCTGGAGAAATGCTGGTGAGGCCCTGCCTATTGAAACTTTGACAAAGAGCACCTGGCTGGGACGTTCCCCATCCACACAGTTATCTGGGTGCTGCAGAGCACTCGCTTTCGGAAAAGCCTCTACCTAAAGGCTGTTCATTCTTTTAATATTAAATATGTAAGAGTCGCTGTACCTCTGTGGGAAGCGCCGAGGGACCAGTGGGGCAATGTTAATTCGGTAGGATTTTCCATGTCAGGCAACCGAGTTCCCTGGGATGTTGCTGCCCTGAGATGACTCCTGCCCAGAGAGGCAGCTACTCTGTATTAAAGATAGGAGAATGTGCTCTCCAAGCATGTGTCCTTTCCCTCTCTTCCAGCGAGACAGACGTGAATGCTCTCACCTGCTCTGGAACAGTTGAGAGCCCATGGTGAGGATCCCAACCGGAAAATTAAGATAAGCTCATCCCAGTGCTGATATTGGGGCCAGTTCACTGTGGCCCTTATCTTCAAAAGCATTGGGGACTGCTTGATTTCAGTGAGAATTAGCGGCTTTGACAGCCTGGGTGTTGGCCTGTGTTTCTATTCCTTTTGCTGGGTAATACGGACTTTCTTCCTCCTGCCTCTTGAGTTTGGAGTGGAAGCCTGGGACAGCACAGAGTCTCCCCCAGCCAAAGAGGACCAGGGCTGTTCTGAGCTGCCCGTGACACGGTACTGTGTCCTGGGATACAGCTGGTCTCACAGGTAGGCAGAGCCCAGACTGTTTAAGGGCTTTAAGCTCTTTCTAGAAAATAAATCACGTGCAAAGGATACATAGTGTGAATCTGATGATGAAATTTTTATATAGAGAAGTGACATGGGCCGTAGACTCTCTCTCACTTGGATAGCCTTCATGTGCATGCATTTTGCTCGTCTCCTTGGAGACAGTGGCTTGTCTGAGAGCAGCTAGCCTTGGCTAGGAAAGGCCTGACGTTTCTGGTTTGTGGGATGAAGCTGTGCTACTGAATTTTCCAGCAACCACAGAGGCACGATTTGATACGAGCATGAGGAGTTCTGTACGAGGTTATCGAGTGAGCGTCTCTCTCTAATACCTCTTTGGGGACACCGCTTGAGTCCCTGGTGTGAAAGACAGGTTGGAAAATCCTCGAAGAAAGCCTAGCTATCCCCCAGTCCCTCAGATATCAGAAACATTTGTTGAAATCTCTCCCTTCCTTTTCCTTCTTCCGAAGAGCTGAGTCAGCTGGACTGGCATGTCTGGAACTCTGTGGCACCGCGAGCAGGCAGTCTGCCAGCTGCATTACACACCGCATCCAAAGGAACACGTCACTCCTCTCTCTCCCCCAGCCACCCTCCCCCAATCTCCACCCTCTCCCTTTTATTTTTCCTTCTTGATCCGTGTAGGTGAGTCAGAGAAACCTGCTCATCCACAACCTGTTCCTTCTTGCCAAATCCTGGAGCAGCACTCCCAGTTCTTGTTAGGTGTCAGGAATAGGTTATGAAAACAAAAACTGATACAGGCAGCGTACTGGGTATAGAACACATACTGTAAATGAAAATTAAATGCACATGGAATGTGCCACTTAGAATGTGCTCCTAATAGAGTGATGTCTTTTGTAGAAGGCTCTTTATTTTGTGATTTGTATATAATATTAGCTTTCTTCCTATGAAATACCAGGATGGAACAGCGAAATTATTTAAGGCATAAGTAAGAACACTTTTAGGGAGAAAATCCATCTTAGCTCCACTGGATTTTTAAAACAACAGGAGAGTGGGAAATTTCCAGTAGAAAAATAGGTGATTCATTAAAGTGTTTTTGAACAAAATGACCGAGCTTTTCATACCAATTGTAGTTGTACTAATCTGAAGAAACGCCATTAATATTGGCATGATTCCTCAGAGTTTACTCTATTGATGTGTTTTTAACCCCAGGAATTGAAAAATAATGAATCTGGATCCCCCAGATTATAAACGCTTCCAAATGAGGAGAGGGAAAGGTGATAAATTGGTCTTCTTTTTTACCTTACGATATTTATTTCATGAGTAGGGAGTGAGGGAGAAAACAAGGAAGGTTGACTTTTCTCTCTGGTCAACTGACTCCAGGAGCTGGAGATGAAGGAAAGCATAGCATCGTGTCTGACTTGGGGTCAGATAACACTGTTGGATCAGGTCTGTCTCAATATCCATAGCTACGTTTTCATTGAGCAGCATCAAAGGATGGATTTTTGGCATGTTTTCTTGGAATGAAGCTGCTCAGCTTCAACAAATAGATCATCTACCAAGAAAAGTGCTTTGTTTGACTTTTATGTGCCACAGTAAAATGTCAACGTTAGCTATATTGTGAAAAATGTATCCATTATGTTCATATCATTAGTCTTCTACAAGCAATGCGTTTGTCCCAAGGGCTAATGATGAGCCAGCTTCAGGAGGCTGCAAGTATCATTTTGGTTGAGATGCATGAGATTTCTGCCTTGATCAATGTGAAGTCCAGGACTAGTTCAACCTGGCTGGTGTACAGTTCCTCACTTAGGATGGCACCATTGGTGAAAGGAAGGGAAAGGACCATTTTGTGTCAGGTAATACTGATAGTGAGAGACAGTAATTTCTCAGATTGTCTAAGACAAGAAGACAAGCAAGGTTGACTGCCCAGCCACCTTCTGCAGAAGATGAACCTGGAGTATAGACAAAAAATGACTTGTCAAAGGCATTCAAGTCATCAGTGTCGCAGATAGAAACGAACACAGATGTGCTAAATCCCTGTCTGCTGACTCAGTTACAAGACACTACACACAAAGGAAAAAAAGATAGGTGTAAGAAAATTAGAAGCTTTTCTTCTCTTAGATATTGAGAATTGAGTTGTTTTGCACTCTTCCACTCTTGACTCAGACCTCTAAGACCTCCTTTTAATAGCCTAGTGGAACCTTCAATATGAATTTTTGTTTCTTTTTTTTTTTTCTTCGGTCAATGAATGGAGTTAAGTATGTTCAGAGTTTCCTAAATTCCCTGTTTTCACAGGAAACATTTTTAAAGTACTTCTCAATGTTTAGAGTGCTCCGTTTTGTGTTCTCCAGCTTTTCTGTCTTTACTTTCAGCCCAAGCAGTTGCTTTTTCTTTCCTTCTTTTCTTTTTCTTTCTTTTGGTTTAATTTCACACCCATATTTAATTTCCTTTCATTTTGTCTGCCTCCCTTTCAGCCATGATAACAGTTTCTTAATCTATCCAGGGCTTATAGTGCGAAACTAATCGCACCAAAAAACTCTCCGTCCTAAACCTCCAAATCTTTCCTCCCTCCCTGCCTTATTCTCCTCACTGAGCAAACCTAAAAAATCCTGGGTTTTTAGAAGTGCTCTGGAACTGTCATTATTTACTTTTTGTGTTACAAAAAAACCCAAACCATACAGCTGGGAAAGATTTTGAGTCTAACAAGAATTGCTGAATTTTATTACCCAGAAAAGATTAATCTAGTTTCGGTGTCAGACATAGACGCTTGATGTAGAGGTTTGCACTAGAACAGAAGCTGTCCAGTATCTCAGATTCATCTCTTGGAGAGTTAAGGGATCTCATCACCTTTAAAAAGAGATCTTTGATGTTAATTTTTGTTGTGCTAAGAGTTGTTCTCCTGCAAAATGGTCCTCCTGACTTCCCTTGCCAAATACTGTGGGTAGTTTTGAATGTAGAGCAATGAACACCACAGGTGTTTGTCATGAGCATGGTGGGGAAAGGTGTCTGTCCAGCCCCGGTGGCAGGTTCATTTGCCTTGAATGAAGCTGGTGTAAAAGCTCTGGGTGTCGGGAAAAGCATTTGGGAGAAGTGAGCTGGCCCAAAAAAGCTTCATCCTGGAGGAGCCCTTAGTATACGAGATTTTCCGAAGTACATGGCACAGCTTGGCCTAGCACTGTCTGATTGAGAAAAGTCCCACCCTTATTTCGAGCTCCTCTGTAATGTAAATATATATGTTGTCGGGCAGAGAGCAATAGCAGAAGATAGGAAAACTGCATAGGCAAAAGGAGTCAGTCAGCTCTTTTCCTGTTTGACCTCATTTGACATGTCTGCAAGACAAGACAAGACCACATGCTTGAACAAGCAGATCTTTAGGAGGGTAACACAAAGGCATGGGCCACGCTGATTCTTGGGCAGTAAGGAAAGTATGTATAAAATTTTTCATGTCCCAAAGGAGCCCATTAGTTTCACAGCCTGACCTGTTTTTGGAAACAAGGTTCCCTTCACTTGCTGGCCTTGATCAAAATAAGTGAAAACTCCCAACTTCAGTGGTTGGGAAAAGAGGAGCTGTGAGTGTTATTCCTCCCATGTTGCTATTATCTTTATGACAGCTTGCTCTTAATAGTCTGTTTCCAAAACTTTTTTTTCTGATAGTGACAAGAAAAGGGAAAACTTACGTGAAGGGAAACCGGAGCACATTCTTAGCGTCTCCTAATATGAGATGTAAAATTGAAAGATTCCAAGTGCTAAAAGAAAAAGTTTTTCTTGTGCAGGAGGATGTAGTTGGAACGGTGGAATACGTTGCCACGGGACGAGAAGAAATGAGCTAGAGTTAAGGGAGCTTGTTCAGTGTTTCTATGCAGAAGGATACTATCTAGTGCTGTAGTGAAAGTTAAATGTCATGTATTCTCTCTGTCTCCTGTTGTTTATATAGTATAAAATAACTGGTAAGACTGCGTTTGGCACTGCTTGCGCCAAATAACTGATAGATTCTATTGGCTTTATAATGCTAAAGGGCTTCTGCAAGCTATGCAAGGGAGCTGTGCTTGGAATAAATATAAACTGTAAGCAGCTGATGTAAATTGATTTAAGGTATTACTCTCATTGATACTACTTAGGAATCTGGCCCCACATCCAGATTTGTTTTACCCAAAAGGGGAAAAAAAAAAAAAAAAACCAGCCCAAAACAAACAAAAGCACTTCTCAAGGGAGTGTTTGTCCAGCAGCATTCCTGATCTGCACCGAGGTACCCACACCCTGCGCTGCCTGTGTGAGCTGTTTCTCTCTCCATCTGTGATCGGTTGCTGCGGAGCTTGGCTTGCCGTGATGTGTGAATCTCCAGTCACCTCCTTAAATTCCTGCTGAGCTGTGGCACTGACAGGGAGCGGGCAGGACAGGGAAGAGAAGAATAGCAGACCAACCTAAACTTGCTTTTGTTTTTCCCTGCTCACTGTGTCCGTGGAGAAGAGTTAAAAGTAAGAGAAGCCAACAAGCACGTTTTGGAAGGGTTGTTGTGTGAACCAACTAACGCTCCGCTTATCAAGTTGCCTTTAATATAATGTAAAAGGTCTGGAGTGGGAAGTACAGAGCTGGTACATGCAGTTAAGGTTTAACCTCCGTCCTAAGCCGGTTCCCACTCACATCCAGATAGTGTGGAGGCATCACTGGGAAGGAGTCTCCTTTCCGAAGTCCCCTCTCTCGTATTCGTTGCAGGGCTTCTCCTCCTTTAAAAGTAAGTTGCTGTAAATCTGGCTGCCTTTAAGCGATTTTTGAAGCTAGCCAGGTGATAAAACACCCAGTTATTTTGTGGACTTCCCGGTTTTTGTTAGTTTATTTCACCACCAGAGTGTTATTTCATTAGAGTCCCTTTTTAATAGTACTTAACCATTTTGGAGTCGGTGTGAAATTTCACCAGCGCCAAGGGTGGCTGGAGGACTGGGACACCTTGGTATGGGACAAGGACAGCATGCCCAGTTCAGTGGCCTCACAGAGCAAATGCACAAGTTTTGCGCTTGAAATTTTCAAATATATATGGGGAGTGGGAGATCTGAAAGCTCCATTGTCATTAATATAAACTAAAAAATGAGTGTCAGGTGCCTTTTGCCAGCTTTGAAGCTCTTATATTGAAGGAAATAAAGGTAAGCCAAGAGAAATATATGAGGAGAGCTTTGATGTGGTGCAGTGTATGTTTCTTGGGACACAGAATTGGAGCAGGTAACCGTGAATTTAATCTTTTTCAGAACTAAATGCAATGTCAATGTCCATATCTGTGCTTTCATTGATTTCGTATGTAATTTATTTGCATGGATTCACCTAGGCAGGTGCATTTTCCTTCATTTTTCACATGTACATAGATACAACTCACAAACCTACAAAGTGAACTGTTTGTATTCTGTGCTGCAAAGGAAGAAAATGAGGTTTAAGGTTGTTGCTTTTCTGTTTTTAATTCTGTAATGGGTGCTGCAAGATGTGGCAGGAGTCCTGCAAGTATCTGGACAGTTAGGGAAATTACAGTAATTCTATGACTCTGCCAATGAAACAGGAGTTTGTTTGTTTGTTTGTTAAACTTCTGGCACAAAAATGCCACCTACTTATTTATAACCCTTGTGGCAGATTGGAACATTGTTTTATCTGTAAAATCCTGCAGATCAGTTAATAAATAAACACAATCTGATGAATCAGATTAAATAACAGAGCCACCAGTAGCTGCAAGATAAACTGTAATCAACTACTAAAGTAATAAAAGGCTGCAGGCAGAAACATCTTGAAGGTACAAATAAGGACCCTGATCCCTTAGCTGTTGTACACGAGCACTACTGTTTACTGATTTACACTAGATTCTAGCTGGGTTTATACAGAAAGGATTTACACTAGATTCTAGCTGTGTTTATACATATTTATACATGCTTTATACATAAAGGATGTATAGATGCTTGAAAGTTTCTCCCGGCTAGTGTATTTACTTGTTCTCTGTGTGTGTGTGTGTACGCATGTTCTTGTGGGGCCATTCCAGCCAAAATGTAGCACGGATGAAGTCCTCGGAGTTTATATATAATGTGATGCTCAGTGCTGCTTGGGGCAGAAGATGAAGGGAGGACCGAACGCCGGTACAGTATTTCACTGCCAGCCGCTTATTTGACAATACCGTAAACAACTGGCAGGTAGATGCAGGTGTCGAGCTGCTGGTTTGTGCCCTGGAGATATTTGTAGGAAAGGCAGGCGTGTCTAGAAAACAAAGGGGGTGTAGGTGCAGCGTTTTGCTATTGTTTTACGGCGTGCTGATGTACCACAAGTATTCAGTGGTGTTCCTCTGCTAGCTGCGTAGGGCTCCCGCAATCGTACGTGGTAGCTGTCGACAGAAATAACTTATCATCGACTGCCACTGTGCAAAAAGTCAGGACAAGCCAAGTTTTTCATTTGCTGGGAGGCTCGCAAACTCTCAAACTGCCATATATATATATCAATAGGCAATTGATAATAATGTTTACTAAGAGATATCGGGCCACAAGGTCATGAAGTGAGACAAGTCCTCTGTTTCAAGCTCTAAGTCAAGAAAGTACTAGTTGCTTAATAGCGTGTATGTAAGCTTCTCCTGTCATAATGCTGCATTTTGCTTTTTGAACCTTTTGAGGTCTCCAGAGCGTCCAGAAACCTTTATAAGCACAGATCTAGCTGGATGGTCTCCTATAGCACACGATCTAGTGAACCTGTCCTTTACCGCAGACCTCATTAACCCTAACACTTGGCCAAAAATATGTTAATCTAAAAAGTGTTTATACATATTTATACATGCTTTATACATAAAGGAACTCTATGAGGTCCAGAGATGTGGCTGCGTCCCATGAAATGTACCCCACGTTTTGCTGCCTCTGCTGGGACTGGCAAGCGTTAAAAGATTAAGGCAAAGTTTTCACAATGTGATCAGAGATTTTGTTCTTTTTGAAAATTGGACTACTTTAAGATGTCACACCTTTGGCCCGCAGAAGTGGTGGTACTTGACACTGTGTGTCACAAGTGTGTGTGTTTGTGTGCTCCAGCAGCCGGGTGCCTTATTTTAGATGCTTATATGTCGTGACTTCTGCATGCAGGTTGTCTTGGACAATCTCCTGTTAGCTGTGGGACTTGCTGTTATTTCTGAACTCTGGTGTATACTGATTTGTGTGTGCGTGTGTGTGTGTGTGTAATCTTCCAGGCAAAAAAAAAAAAAAGGCAACAAATCAAAGAGCCCCCATGAATTTAAATGAACACATTTACAGTCATTAAGCACAGCAGAGAGGTACCGCATCAGAGTGGGAGGCAGTTTCCTTTGCAAAGCTACGTGCTGCTCGGAGCCAGCATGGGTTTAGGTCGCACTTTAAATTTTTTTTTGTGATTAATTCATTCAGGGGTCTATTATTCATGTAAATATTTTTGTGTGTGAAGCTTTGAGCTAGGAAGCTCTAGAAAAGCCAAAGTGTGCTATTTAATTACAGTAGTGAACTGGAGGGGCCGTGTGTTGCCTCTCGGCAGCCTCAGCCCTCCTGCTGAAACCTCAGCGCTGCCTTGGCCCTCCTCAGCTCAGGGAAGCTGGAGGTGGGAAGGACCACAGCAAGTATCATCTCCACATTTTTGTGACTACTGCACACTCTCTTTTTTGTCCTGTGCGGCGTTAAATGTCACCAAGCTCAGGGCTATTTTACATTTCCCTGGGCTGACTGTTTCACGGCCTGAAAGCACACCACACCAGCAGATTGCCTCATGTGTCACCTATTTTTATTTTTTTTCTGATTTGATTTTCTTATTCCTGTTTGATCCTCTACTCTGTGCCATCCTAAATATCTCCTCCCGCTCTTTAATGCTCACTCCCATATCTAATAAAATCACACTGTATTATTAAGTCCTTAATTTCTCAGTAGAGATACGGGCCATATTTTTCTGTGTCTGCCTACTTGTGCGAGCTTCACCAAATTAGCCTCTGTGCATCTCGCAAAGTGCATGAATTCATTTACATGCTGTGAAGAAGGGAATTATTACCTTAATCATACATATGAATAATTGAAGCACAGGAAATCGGAATAACTTGCCTGCAGCCACAAAATCTGTAGCGTAACTGAGAGCTGAACCCTACGCTCCCTAGTCCCAACCCAGCACCTTCATCGTATTGCTTACCTCTGCGGTAAAACTGATCTTAGTGTGATAAGTCCTGTTCGAGGCAAAGGGCTGCTTTGTGGCAGGCACTGTGGAACTGCAGACCTGCTCCCCTCTCCCACGCAGCCTCCAGATTTAGGGAAGAAAGAAGAAATAATGAATTAATACTGGTTATGATCATGAGGGACAATTCTGCAACCTCATCGATAGGTGCAAGTATCAGCCCAAAAGGACATGGCATTAATGCTTATGAGTATCTAAAGGGCGGTTTGAGGGAGCATGGAGCCCAACTCTTTTCAGTGGATCCCAGTGAGAGGATGAGGGGCAACGGGCACAAGCTGGAACATGGGAAGTTCCACTCAAATCTGAGGAAGAACTTCT
>JAOXNO010000078.1:41826570-41868347 GCA_028565335.1 Limnodromus scolopaceus
CCTGAGTGATGTGCTCTGGGCAACCCTGCTTTGGCAGGGGAGTTGGACTAGATGGTCTCTAGAGGTCCCTTCCAACTCTGACAATTCCATGATTCCGTGATTCTTCGGTGTTGCTTCAGAAAGCTTCAGTTTTGGAGAGTACTGAGGTCTTCTCCGGCCCTGGGATGCTCGGGGCTGAGTGAGAGTTCAGATTTTACAGGAATGAGTAGCACTCGGTGTGCTGCTATCAGAGGGACTTCCACAGACCGAAAGTAGCTGTGTCAGATGGGCACTTAGTTCAGAAATCTTGGCTGGTTTCCCTTCCAAGGCCCTGATGGGGCAATAGGGCAAAAATAATAAAAGTCTGGTACAAAGCTCAGTGCAAAGTCTCTAGTCCTTCGATTGGGCTGACGTATGTCACACGGCTGTCCTAATGCCCTTTCCTGTATGAGCTGGTAGTGGTAGAGGTTGAGCTGTTGCAGGGACTGGGGATGTGGGCAGATGGACAGCAAGAAGTTCTGCTCTGCGCTGCTGCGGAGAAGAACGTGGTACCTGAAATAAGAAGATGTGGGCGTAGTTAATCCTGACTGCTGAAACCGGTGCATGTTTTGTCATCGGTCTTAATGGAGGTGGGATTTTAGCTCATCGAAGTGTATCATTGCTCTTAACCCGTTCTATAAGCCTTTCTCATGTTATATGCTTATGGCAAGGTATTACCTGGGATGCCTTGTTATTTCCCTTTGACTTACTTTATATTCTGCTATGCACTTCCATCTCTTTTGAGAACAAAATGCTGCGCAAATGCCTCATGGGCTCTTTCTCTTTCACTGACCTTTTTTTTATGACTTTAAAGAAGTTTCCCTAGGCCCAAGTCTGCTTCCTGTCTTGAATGTTGACCTTAGTGTTACACCATCTCATTGTCACTGCACGCGGACTTCTTGGCTATCAAAGCTTACCCACAGGACTCAAAGTATTCCTAACTCAGAAACACCTTGCCTTTTATGTCCTCATCCTTTCCCCCCTCCTCCCTCCACACGAGCATTTTAATTTCACAAGCAAACTCCATTTCTCTGTGAATTTCGACGAGTGGTTTACCTGTTTCATGGTAAAAATCGTTCTTCAAATTTAAATGTCTTTTTTCACTGTGACTGTCATAATATTTTCCATTTGAGGCTGAGACTCCACTGTGGGTTTTCTGTGCCACATTGTCATCTGTACGAATCTGAGCTTAAATGCGTGGAAATTCCGACATTTCAGTAAGAAATATAAAGTGGGTTTTTTATATTCTCCACGTTAGCTGTTTCATAGGTATGGCCGCTGGGTTTTGCCCAGTGCCCTGGTCTTTCCCAGTTCAACAACAGATTGAAAATTTCTCAAGAGTTTGGGCTTGTTTGCATTCACTGTATCATGTCATTTCTGTGAGAATGAGTGATGGTGATTTTTTACCAGATTACTTACCCTGAAAAGGCGATAAAGGAATAATTACCCCAAACCAGGGATTTCCGAACTGACTTTGCTTGGGTGCCATTACCACTGGCAGAGGCGGTTCTGTACAGTGCCGAATGTCGTGTCCCTGTACCATGGTCTTCACTTGAGGATCTCAGAGAAGGCAGCTTCGTACCAAGCAAGCTGAGCCAAACTTTTGAGTGGCTTCACAGTGAAAATGGCTCCGTGGCAGAAAGAGTTGCCTTCAGTGGCAACTTGGAGAGGGTTTTGGTAGACTGTTGAACTGTTGTTTGGTAGGCACTGTTGAACTCTTTACCTTCAAGTCAGTGGCCTATAGACCAAGACTGCTTGTGCCCAGTAGCGCAAGCCAGATGCTTTGGGGGTAAATTTTGACTATTAACATTTACCTAGTATACAGTATTTAATAAATGCTGAAATCTTTCTTGGCAGTTATGTGGTTTCATACGGTGCTTTGTTATATGGAACAAAGTGCGCTGTTAAGGAGATCACTGAAATGGAGTTATCTTATATAGTTTTACATCTTTCTATTGGGTAATATGAAATATGGAAAAATGTTCATATCCACAAATATATATATTTTTTTGTCATGAGTTACTTTGAGAATGTGAGGGGAAATTTGCAGCTATTTCAATGACTTGACATTTGTCATGACGACAAGGTTTCTAAAATCCAGACCGTAATTGCTACCTTGGCTGGCTGTACCTCTTGCCAAATGGTTTGTGAGAATTGCTGGTGACACAAACTGCTGCTATCAGAACCAATTCCGTTGTGGTCTGACCTGATCAATTGTGCTGCAACCCAAGTCACAGTCACTTTGTATAATTTTATAGTATAAATCAGATTTTTACACTTGTGGGGCTATGATGTGATTGCATCTGTAGAGCAGGAGGGACAGAATTTGGAAATGACCCCAAGGGACTTGTATTCAGTTCTACTCAACTGGAGTTCACAGACTTAATTCTTCAGAGTTGTGTCTGAGCAGCTTCCAGTTGTGTGTTAGGCAACATGACTAACATTTGTCACATGTTGTTTATTCTCATATCTTCTCCCCAGAGGAAGGAGCGTGTGTGCTGGAGTATTTCTTTCTTTTGGGAATTACGTTTAACTCCCCTATTGAATGTAGAAATAGCGCCTTTATCATCATTACCTTTTATCATCTCTATGAACCTTGAAATTTGGTGGAATTTGAATAGTTGACCATCATTGGAAAAGCTCAGCCTTGTTGTGCGTGAATAGTTTGTGAAACCATTGCAATGCAGGCAGCAACCATTTGAGGAGGTGTAATAACAACTTTTTTTTGATCGTTGAATCAATTTTTTTGTACTGTGAGCTTGTAGGGAAATATGTTTCTCTGTGCTAAATGATAATATAGTTAATTAATTGTAGTTACCTCCGGAATACCTGAAAGCAACCATCCCTTTCCCTTGTATCTTACTATATATCTAAGTTGCTTGATAACTTGGTGTAGCCAGATCAAGTGAGCTAATTCAGCCCTTCTTCAGCTCAGTTAACTTAATCCTTTCAATTGCGTTGGATTTTTTTTTTATTTTATTAGACAGCAAGTTAGCTTCTAATAAAGGTATTAAACTGGCTGGCATTGGTGCCGTCTAGATGCATGATGAAGCATTGTAATGGTGATGATAAAAGTCTTTCCATCCTAGGGAGCTGCCAGTATGTTTTCCTGAAGGTGCTTCCAGAATGAGACAGCTAGTTTATGTTTAAGAGCTGGGGCTTGACCCAAATCATTTGCATCAAGGGCAATTACTCTGGGAATGATAATAAGCATCACACTGGGCTTCCACTGAGATTCCCAGTACCAATGTCAGTTACAGCAAAAGTGTAAGATAGCGAGTGAAATAAAATAAAGATCACAACTGTTTGGTTGAAGATCCTTTCCTGGGGATAAGCCTTATCTCCAAATAAAGAGAAATAAATCCACAGTTTGGACGCTTATTAAAAGCAGCGTTTTTTCCCCCCAGTGGAAAACTCAGTTGTGTCACTGCACTGCACACACACACTTTTTGAGAAAAACAGAAACTTTCTGCAAGTGTGTTGACTTCATCAAATCCCTTTTGCTCTGAGACAAAAACAGTTGAAACTTTTTGACCGCCTCCGATGCTGAGGTTCAGACTTTTTCATCTTCCATCATACAGGTGATGTGGGGCAGACGCTGGGGAATATGCGAGTCCTGCAGAGACCCCAGAGCATTTTCCTGGCTCTGGGTCTTTGATGTTTGGGGCTCCAGCCCCGATGCAAGGAGTCCTCTGCCTGGCTTCTTGGTGGCTACGAGTGTCCTCCCCACAGTTTCCCTTGCGTTTTCTCACCCCAGTGGTGACGGTGCATTTTGGCTGCAGTTAGGACAGCTTGGATTTCATTAAGTAAATGACCATGAAAAGCTTTCAATATTGGGACAAACCCAATAGAAACACGTATATTATCCAACAGAGGATGTTCTCAATTTCTTTGGCCAGAAACTGAAATTCTTACCTAAGATTTTCAAAACTCTGTAAGAAGTTTAACTTTCCCCATCCCTCAGCCAGCTCTGAAAATCACAGCCGGTGATGTTTTACGAGACTTGCGGTACTGACTTAATAGCTCTTTAGTTATTAGAGAATAAATGTTCATGTTCTACAAGTTTAAATTATATTAAAAACCTTTATTAGCACGCCTTGGCAAAATACACTTCTGGCTAGCTTTCTGACCTTGGATTAGACCATTCTTGTGGTTTCTTAATGACGTGGTATGAAAGGGATATACTTTATGAGAACCTGGTGCCAGGTTTTGCATGTATTAAGAGGCATTTGCCATTTATTCATAATGCTGCAGAGTGAAACAAACAAACAAAATATTAAAAAATTAGAGTTACATCTTGCTTTCATCTGGTTTGATTGTCATTGTACATGTCCTTTTATAGTTTTTTATATACACATATTTATATTATGAATTACTGGTGGCAGCTCAGTTCTGGCATGTAACAGTGCTGTTACCAAAGTTACTTTCTGTTGTCTTTTGTTTCCCAAACTTCCCTTAGCAATTTTGGCAAAGATGTCTCAACGGAAGAAGAACTCCTCTTGGCCACGTAATGGGTTTCCCCAGAGTTGGGAGCAGAATTAGGCCACTGGGGCAGCCCATTTTTGTGAAGGCAACTGTTCGTACCATGGGCAGAATGTCTCAGAAGTTTCTTTCCCATGAGACTTGGTGACACACAGGCAGCGCTGGGGTGTGATTCAGCTGTTTGGTTTGTTTTCCCCTCTTGTCATCTGTTTATTTGCTTTGTGACCACCAAGTCCGCCTCTTTTTCCTTCTGCTGATACTGTGCATTAGTGTGAAAAACGGATGGGGCGAAGTACCTGACGGGTGGGAGGAAGTGTGTGCGGTGGGAAAATGGGGCTGGGAAAAAGCTCTGGGACTCGAGTAACCTTTCTTAGGTGTCTTTCCATTGTAAGAGTTGTTTGTTGCAAAGGTGTGATTTTTGATAGCAAGAAGTGGGTTGCAGTGGATTTGACCCGACGCTCTCGTTCTTTCCGCAGTGGGGAAGCCTCACAAGTGCAACTACTGCGGCCGGAGCTACAAGCAGCGCAGTTCACTGGAGGAGCACAAGGAACGCTGCCACAACTATCTGCAGAATGTCAGTATGGAGGCTGCCGGGCAGGTCATGAGTCACCATGGTGGGTGGAAACAGCCTTTTGAGGTCTCTTGGACTTGGAGCATCTCTTGCGGGTTTTTTTTTTTTTTCCTGTCTGTTTTTCTTCCTTCCTTTCAGCTTTGCATCACTTCCGTCTTATAGCTCGCTTGTACTCAGATAGGCAGGAGGAGAAAAGGGCTAAAATCCTTGCTCTGTCCAACTTGACAGCACTCGTTTTGCTGATTTATTTTTTTTAAAGTCAGTATTTCGCTTTTTAGTATGTATAAATATGCAGACAGGAAAATAAAGCAGTCATCTGTGCAAAGCTACCCTAAAAATGATCTAAGCCTTATATAAAATGTATGATTCCCCTACCCTTCCTTTCTGATAGTGGCTGATAATTATAAGACATAAGGATGGTCAGAAGACATTTCTACTCCATATAATATTCTCTTACATCCCCCCAAAAAAGAGAGCTAGATATAAAAATCTCTAGACAAGAATGGAATTCAACAGTGTTGATAAAAGTAATTATAACAAAAAAAATGTTTATATGCATTTACATGTGTTAGTATTAATATGTTAACTAACACTGCATGTGTTAATATACATAAAGACTGAAGATTGCCAAAAAGATTGTTGAAAGTGAAAAATGTCAGACTCCCGGAATTTCTTTTCAAAAATTTCTGTAGCTATTAGTATGGATAATGAGCACAATATCTCAGACTGCAGGCTTGTAGGCTTATGTGTAGCATTAAATACTAAATGGTAGCTGTCCAAAAATTTCATTCAAAGTCGCTGTTTCAGAAACTCTTCTAAAACTGAACATCTTTTAAAAGTTGTCTTTAGATGTTTGACACTTAAAGTATTTAAAACTTCTTACTAATCAGTATATATAAAAACTATGTTTTCCATTTTGATTAAAAATTGCCTTATACCTAAGAATACCAAAAAGTTAGATTGTAGGTGAATGTAAAGGCAAAAGAACTTTCCTCTTTTTTCCATTTTGCTTTTCATTGTTGAGTGGAGTCATATGGCTTCATTTGGAAATTAATTATGTAGAAGTTCTGAAAGGTCATTTCTAAAAACACAAGTTGAAATAAAATCTATTTCTAACATGGGCTAATTTTTGGTGAAAAAATTTTGAAGAGTGCTTTTCCATGAACAATTTAATCCTATAAAGGCATTCTAAATGTGTTTAATATGTATTGCCAAAATGTTCATACAGCTCTATTAAGTAATTACTGTCTTTGTAGACACCCTGGAGACTAAAATCAACATTTAAAATGTAATTGATGACTTGAAAGACATGGAAGTTAGTGATTATCTGCTCTAGGCATGACTTTACACTTGTAAAAGTCAGTGAAAAGACAGATTTTCAGGGCTTTGCTATTTGCAGGTACCTGTTGTATCTGTTAGATGGAGCACTGGATGCTCGTTGGAGTTGGTAGTAGGATTTTAATCACTGACTCCATTCCCCAAAAAATACACACTCTCCAGTCTACAAGGGTGTGCCTGTCTTACTAACCAGCTGGGTGATGATTTCAGTCAGAATAACAATAGGCTGATATAATTATGACAGCCAGGATGTTTCAGAGATCACGTGGAGGATATTCCCAAATTCCACTCAACTTCTGCATTTATTATTCAGTTATTTATTAAAATTGGCTTTACTCTTGTCAATAGTACACTTCTGAGGAAATCTAAAGCTTTTTTTAAGCTGCTTAATGCTATGACAAGAAGTGTAAGTCCTTAACCTTGTCTACCCAAAGAAGCTGGAATGGTTGACCTTGCATTGATTTTTCTACCAACTGAAGTTAAACCAGTGCAAACCCCATGTGGACAGTTCTTTTATTTACAGCCTGACTGACTTTGCTTGGGCTTAAAATAGAAATGTTCACACAACCACTTTACTTTTCTCAACCAAATTAGCTTAAAACAGCACTTTGAATTCAACTAGTGCCTCTTCCTCCTCTGGGCAAATATGCCTATATCTCCCCTGGTGAACGTTTAGGGGATGTTTGATCCACTGTCTTCATTGCGCTGTTTAGCGAGGGCATAACGAGGACAGGCAGCGACAGGGAGCTCCAAATTCAGCTGGAACCAGTAATAAATCTCATCTCACATCCCAGCATCACTCCCACCCGTGAAGCTCAGCATGGGAGTGAGGGTCATGAGCACCACCCTGTAGAGGTCTGCGGCAAAGTCCTTCCTACTGGTTCTATAAAGACACCAGGGAAGAGTATACAAATGATTACTCAGCTTAAAGCTAGGTCTTAGTCTAACCCTGAAAAAAGTATTCATTCCCTTCTCTCCCATCTCACGCATGGAAAAGGTATTCCTGAGGATGAGTGAGTGCATGCTTTGGAGATTTTGATCAGTGGTTTATTTCGCATCACATTTGGGTTAAGTTTTCCTGACTCTCTTTCCAAATACTTTTGAAGTATTTTGGTCTTGCTGAGTGTTTTGAAGCATCCGAGTGAATTTTGGTTTGACTCCCAGTCACAACTTCACCATTATGCACAGAATAGGTAGAGGTGGGGATTTTCTTATGCCTGCCAGCATCCTGCTTTAGGGACACGGGTGTCTGGGCTGGGTCTCAACCAATATAGCCAACATTTAACATTGGTCTAAATTATTTCTGCAGCGATTAATTGTTCCAGAGAACTGGAGGCAGCCCGTAGAGAGTTTGGATTTTTCCCAAGCACTGTGCTCAAGTTGATCAGTTTATAGGCATGCTACAGACATTTACTTGGATGGCTTTGCCATAGACTGATGAGGCCTTTATTTTCAATTATATTTATCTTGCAGATGGCCGGATCACCTGACTAAAGCCACAAGGGGAAGCAAGAGGAGGGGAAGGAGGGCTAGTTTTGGTGCTTGGGTAGGAAGGTACAGGTCTCTGGGTCTCTCTCCATCCTCTAGCAGGGTGCTGGTTGCTTGCTGAGCTGCCCCTCCTTGTGGCTAGGTCCTGTCCCCTGCTCAGCACGACGGCTGCTGTGAGAGAGCTCCCATGACTTTGTTGTTGGCAATTTTCAACTAAGCAGTGCTGGCCCTGGAGGTAGAAATTAGTCTGTGATCTCCTAGCTAGCGGCGTGTTGGGGGTGACAAAAGTGACAGTCTCTGAATGCCAAGAACATGACCTTTGTGGGAGTGAACAGGGGCAGATGTTGAAGGCTAGCTATGGTTTACACCTGCTTATAGGTTCTTTTCCACATCCACAAGCAAAAAGTCCAGGGAAATTCTTACAGTGAAATAGAGAAGGGTACTCTCTTTAGGAGAAGTAGAAAAAAGCCTAGTCCTAGGCTGTGTGAGGCTCAAAAGGCAGCCCCACATAAAACAAACAATGACCTTGTGTCCTTCCCTCTTACGTAGTTGCTTAAAACATCATTAAAATGCTGGTCCCACAGGAGACTTCACACCAGGGTCCATGAGAATATTTCCTGTCATTTCTCTGTGCGTACACACTTTTTTTTTAAATAGCGATATTGTGAGCTTAGGAAAGGAAATTGAGGCTGGTGGAGTAATACTAATTTATACCAGCTGAGACTTAGCCCAGTGTCTGTTGACTACCCACAAAATATTTATCAGCAAAATGCACAGTGGGTAATTTTTCTACTTCTTTTCTTCCTATTCTTTCCTCACTGGAACAACATAAATTTTCTTAATAGTGTATGTAGTTTCTTAAAAATTAAGAAGCAAAACCTGAAAGGTAGCCACTTTGACCACTATGACTGAAAGACCAGTGTCTTCAAGAAAATAAAGGCTTTGTTCTGAAGACCATCCAGGTTTCTCTATTGAGACTTTGGGCTTAGAAACAGCATTTGTTATTAACTGCAATTGAGGACATTAACAATGTCAGAGATGGTGAACGTTTGCATGGGCAGTCCAGGAGCACACCCTGATAGCTGCTTAATCATAGAATAGAACGGTTAGAGTTGGAAGGGACCTTAAAGATCATCTAGTTCCAACCCCCTTGCCATGGGCAAGGACACCTCCACTAGAGCAGGTTGCTCAGACAACATCCCTGAACAGAAACGTACTCAAGTGTGGGCATTTCATGGTCTAGACTCTTGATTTTTAGAATAAAAAGCCTTCCTGTGCTGAGACCAGAAGTTCACAGCATAAAATGAGTTGCTGTACCAAAGCTAGTTATAACATGTCAGCTGTTCTTCACTACCTTCCACTACCAAGGTAATGAAGTACAATGAAATACAACAAAAAAGAAATTGTATTTACTGCAGAGTAAATGTCTGTACATGAGCTTCTGCCACAGAACAGTTGATTTGTGGTAACTGTTGGTTGTGTGTGATCAGTTTGGTTTTCCCTTTTTTTGTTTTGTTTTTCCTACTAAAAAAAAAAAAAGCAGGCTGGGCTATTAGTCCTTAATTTGTACATTTTAAAATTTAAATGAAAATTGATATTTAGAATTGACAATGTGAAGTTTAGCTTAACTTTTTGGGTTTCTAAAGTGTGACGTGTCACCTGTTTGGTCCAATTTTATGTGCAATGTAAATGATCTCAAAAACTAGGCTATTTCCATCTCTTTCTTCTCCCAGGAAATCTACGTAACAGAATGCATTCTAGTTACTTATTCCCTTCATAACACAAATATTGGTGTGATTCTGTGATTCTGCTGCAAAAGACCCGTGCCGTGGATTATAGAGTTGGGTTCTGAGGTGGGAAAAAAAGCTTACAGCATGAAAGATAGAAAAGAAAATGCTTTCATTGGTGAAGATTTTACTTTTAGAAGAAGTCCAAGCAGAATTTTTGACTGACCTAGAGAAGAGAAGGTGTCTTTTTCATCACTATTCATTTTTCGTGGAAGAAAGGTTTCAAATTCCATCTAGGAAATTTTACACGCATATGCCCAACAGTAGAATTATGTATTACTTAATTGTTGTAAGACATACAAATGTCACTACATTTGGGGCTTAATCAGATGGCTATTCAAGTAATCAGGAGGTTTTCAACTGATTTTCTGGGCAAGCACAGTCCTATAAAGCCAGCATACTTTTAGCAAGTCTTCCTAGGAAGGATTTAGAGAACTCTGCACCTCCCTAGGTCCTCACCAACAGCCTTGTGTGCCCTGGACACCAACGTCGGGAAGTTCTAGAAGTGGCACTCGCATGGAAAGCTGGCCCATTGCAGTGAGGATGGGTATCGCCACTGAGCAGGGATCCAGGGTTTCACCCGGAGTGTGTGTGTGTGTGTGTGTGTGTGCATGCATCCGCTGATTTTTTGGTAAGCCAAAAGGACAGTCAGATGCCAGTTTGCAGTGAAAATCCACACACGTAATCTTTCCTTTCTTTCAAAATCTCCTCAGTAAATACTCAATAGCTCCTGACCAAGCACAGTATTTAAACAGCCTTAAAAATTTAGCCTTAGCTGTTGAAGTATTCCAGACCTCCCAGTCTGCAGTGGGCATTAATTAGATCACTCGAACACTGCATCCCATTTTGTTGCAACATTAGATTCATTTCATATTTATGCTTATTCTTCCTCTCTTTCATTGATGCCAGCAGGACTGCCTTGTAAATGAGAAACCATTGTGTTTCTCAGGGGGAGCATCCTGTACAAATAAAAAAGAAGCAGAGTAAATCATTTTATAGCATATGGTAGATTCTAAGCCTCAAAGTACTCAGCTTTCCATAGCAGCAGAGGCACAAATGGAATCAAATTAATAAATTGCCATGTTTTCTTATTATGAGTGTCTGAATTGAGAAGTTCACCTGAGTAGATACTCGGTTTTGTAATTGCCTGGTATTTGCTCTTCCTTACTAGAAAGAAGGCAAAGACAAGGCTTTTATCACTCCATTTTTCATATATTATGTGCTAACAAACAGCTGCATGTTTAAGAACGGGGGAGTGATTATTCCATATTAGGATCCTGCAGGTAGTAAAGTTACATGGAAGGAAAGTAGGCTGGTGGTGTTCATTTATGGCACAGTTTCAGAGAGAAGGTATCTGTGACGTGAAAGGCTGCTATGGTGAGAGACCAGAGAAAGACTAGGAGAAAATGTGGGTTTGAGTCCTTCTCTACTCCCTCTGCAATGCCACCCATGACTTCTCTGGAAGAATTATCTAATGCAGAGAATGCAAGGGGTTGCTCACAGTTTACAACTTGCAGGAACTCTTTGCAAGATCATCCCAGTTTCTATTTCTCCACCATCTGTTCTTCTCCTCAAATAATTTTTTACACCTCAACCATCCCATTAGCACACAGAGTAGTGTATGATCCTCTTCGGTTTCTCTTGCTATCTGATGATGATGAATGCAGGGCAATTAGGTTAAGTATTAAATTCATGGCAGCGGAACAGAGGGAAGAGCTACACATGAAATCACACTTTTGACATATATTGCAAATGACTCGGACTCTTTGAGCCTGATCCGCAGTGTGATACCCCTGACCCCTTCGTGATGTTTATAAGAGGATGCTCAACAAAACCAGAGTACTCCGTAGGTATTTAGTGATTAGATGTGTCAGCAAGTGACATAAAACCCTGTGTGAGTCAGTTGCTGCCCTGGTCAGTAGCCCATGCGTTTCCTGTGCTTCTTTTGCTGTAACACCTTATTCCCTAACCCAACAGGGAACAAAGAGTGAAATGAATAAAGACAGAAGGGGTCATTAATTTCTTGTTATTGTCTCAAAGACAGTGTATGAGCATTCCCCTAACATAGTTAGCACTAGAATGCTCCCTGCTGATCCCAAAAAGTGAGAAGACAGACACAGAAGACTTGCATTCAGCAGTTGTTAGGGATAAAATATTAAGTAAAAAATTGATGGTTTCTGTGAGTGATTCTGAAGGGAACTTCCATACGATGTTAAACCTGTAATTCCAGTACGGCGTTTGTTGATTTTTACAATCTCACATACAGAAAGAAGAAACGCACTTTAACAAACGCATTCTTCATTCTGGAAACCTTTGTCTTGGGGAACACGCATTCAGGCCCAGGAAACACGAGTCGTCAATGGCTTGTATGTTTTTCAGTCATTGAGATTAGAGCGAAAAGAAAATAGGAACCGGAAGCATGCCATGTGATAAGTGTGAAGTTAAGGGATACATAAAGACCGATAACTAAAAAGTTACAGTGGCAACAGGTGACCATACTGAAGAGAGAATAACAGAACATGTGATCTACAGAGTGAGTTGTCAAAAGTGTCCCCTACTCACTGGGGATTTTGGGTATTCAGAGCAAAACAAGTCCTTTAATAAATGCTTAAAGTTGGGCTTCTGCTAAATAAAATGGTCCCAAACAGAAACATTTTGAAAACGTGGCTCTGCTTAAAGGTGGTTGGTATCTTGATGCCCAGTGTGTTCCTACACCTTGCTTTATTTTGTGTTGCACTTGTTGCACAATCAGCAGGGCTCAAATGATATATGTTGTCTGTGAAGTGTAGACCCGACTTATCTGATACGATTTTTTGGTTTTATGTAGTACCTCCTATGGAAGATTGTAAGGAACAAGAGCCTGTGATGGACAACAATATTTCTCTGGTGCCTTTTGAGAGACCTGCTGTTATAGAGAAGCTGACAAGCAACATGGGAAAGCGTAAAAGCTCCACCCCACAGAAGTTTGTGGGTAAGCTTGAAATACGCCTTTTATTATTTTTAGTGCGTAGGTATAGGTTACTTGTAATTTGTACTAGCCAAAAGAACAAGGGGAGAAGTAGCACTCTCAGAACTTGATTGTGATGGGGAGGGACAACAGTGGAGATGGTTAAACCACAGCAAGAAATCCTGAAAGCTATTGCCTTAATTTTACCAACCCAGAGAATTCAAAAACGAGCTCCCCCGAATCATGAAAATGACTTAGAAAATCTTCAGCTTTTTACTGTGCCTTAAGGCTGGTTTGGTTTACTTTTTTAACTTTTCTGTGTCCCTTTTAAGATTTAGACTTATCATCCTTCCCTCTCCTTGCCCCAGCAAATAAAAACTAAGACTCTCATATAATTATCTGACTCCATATGTGTGTGTGTTTAAAAAACAAAAAGACAAAAAAAGAACCCCAACAAGTATCTCAAGACTTGTATTAAATTCTTGAGAGTTGGCAACTACTGGTCTGATAATACCAGCATGAGGAAGTGAAATCACATTGCTTCTGTTGGAAGAAGTGCTTGCTCCATGTGCAGCATTCTGCACACAATAAACTTATTAATGCATGAATATAAAACAGCATTGGATGACTTTTGATTACCAAATTTAGAATCGTAGGCCCAGAATTCATATTTTGCTTTGTATCTTGACATCTTTAAATTGTTCAGCTTGTAACAGGAGACAGAATGGGGAATTTTACTTGGTTTGAGCTGTAGCTTAAAGCTTCTTTTTACTGCTATTGAGGAAGTGCAAAACTTCTTAGGCGAGGAGCTGGGACAGAGAATTATTTGGGGTAAATGTATGTGGCTAGACTCCAGAGTCGTGTAATATACATTGTGCACATTCACTCCCTGGAAGGACGGTTGTGCAGATTTTAAGGGTGTCATAGAATCATAGAATCGTCTAGTCATATACTTATTCTGCCTACACAGAGGACACTTACGGAGAGAGGATCAGAGATTGTAAGCAATTAACACAGACATTTAGAAAAGTCATTGCCCCTCAGCTAAATGCAGGTTCAGATGGATTTGTTAAATCACCACTGAAGGTGATTTTAAGCTAACCCACGCAGTTTTCAATAGCAGGGGGCTAGCAGCATGCAGCAGCTCACCTGGGGGACACTGACACACTGACCTGGCTGCTCTCAGTCATCTGACCATTCCCAAATATCAGTGCTAAGCCAAGAGTAGGTCAGGAACCATCCAACCCCCGTGAGGAATGGTGGGAGGCATCAGTATTTCCTATATTGTTATTACTCCTTCTGAGATAAAAGCTTAATTCTTAGACTGTTAAGAGTGGACTGAAATGAATTACTGTATAGCTGAAAAGAGCTGGAGTATTTATACTCTGATTTAATTTACTCCTGTGACAACAGCTGGGGTTGAAGAGGGTGGAAATGGGAGCAGAACTCTCTACTGACAAGCCAAATACAGCTTTATGAGATTGTAAACATGACCCTATCATAGCAGGTTTCCCTCGTGTTGTCTCAGCAAATGCTGTACTTTCTTGCAAGCTGTGATCAACAGTGAAATAGTTAACTATGCTGACACTTAAACTGGTGTGCCTAGACCTCAGAAACATTACAGCCTCAAAAAAAAACCAAGGCCAGTTTACACCTCTTGCTCTTTTTCCACCAGCCTGTCCACAGACTTGAAGAGAATTGTATGTGCAATACCTCTCAGAGGTTACCTTTGCAGGTAACCTCTTTGCAGGGGCCAGAGACTTCATGTGAGAGGGCTGGAGACCTTGCTCCTTTCCCTGAAATTCTGGTGTACCCACACCTGCTTTCAAAGCAGTGTAGTTTACTGATTGTAAGTATATGTCACAGCTGAGGCGACCCGCCTTTTGGATGGTATAAATGGAATCAATTTTTGGAAGCTATAGATGATGGTCTCTTTTTTTTAGACAGGGAAGGTTATTTCACTTGTCCATTCACGTGTAATTAGCCATATGTTGTTATTGTCTTCAAGGGCAGATTTACTGATTGGAAATCCTTGCCTGAGATATGACTAGCAGATTATTATTATTCTCTTCAGTAGGGTATACTACTTTGTTGTTAGATAAACCTGTTTCTTCTATAGGTGAAACAGATCATTTTGGTATTCCATTATTCTGGGACTAGGAATTCAGGGTTTCATGTCGCGTGCAGTTTTTCATACAGATCCAGCTGAAAGGAAAAGTATCCTCTTTCATATTTACCGTATCTTATTTTTCTGCCTTTTCTGGTCTTTCATGGCATCACAGTGTTTGAATTGAAAAATAGCAGTCTCTGCTTTGCTACCTTTCTTTTTTTTTTTTTCACCATGACCTCACTTTTCTTCCTGTTTTCTCCCCAATGAAATATTGTTCAACTCTATCAGGAAGAACTTGTAATGGTTCTCTTGCTTGCAGGAAATCTTCCTGTGCATACTGCAAGTGTGGCACCTGTCCAAAACAACTTAATGGTGTTTATGAGAAGGTCATGTAAGCATAAGCTAAAATCTTTGCATGCTACATCTATCAATGCTTTACTGCTCTTTCTGATCAGCAATCTCCAAGGGACCTTGGTTATGGACCGCAGTCTCTACTCTGGCTGAAATTTCGGGAGGAAAGGAAGCAGCATACAGCAAATTGAGCTAAGTTCTGAGTGAGCGACTTGATTATATATGTGCTATTGAGGTACTAATCTTGCCAAACCTGTTGAAATAGCGGAGGCAGAAAGTATTAACTTCTGATGCACAGGAGTCTGAGTACTTGTTTTTGCCTCTACCTCAATGAAGGGAGAAGCTGACACTAGTGAAATTGACAGCAACCATTTTCAAGCTATCACATGAAGCAGATTCATGTATTTTGAGTTTGAACGTGGTGCTCCTGCTCACAGAGTGTCACCGAGGTTGAGAATCAGCAGGATACAAACGGGAGACATTTATGTGGCTTACGATAAGATCCTGGTAGTTATAGTAAAATTAAAAATACACAGGCGTCTCAGGACAGATGAAGATCAGCTGGCTTCAAAATTAGAGTGAACTTATACTTAATGGGGGTCAGGAAGAGATTTACCCAGTGGTACATTCTGCAACTGCTTTCTTCAAGATTTCTTGCAGCTTTCTCTTAAGTGTCCAGTGTTGCAGTTGCTTTAGATATTTGACAAGACGGACTTAAGGTACCACAGGACAGCTGTGTCTGTGTGCTTCAATCTAGCTTCAAATGCCTGTTTTGACTTTTTTTGAATGTTATATGATAGGATGACCACAGTGAAGATTGTTTCTTCTTCTACTTCTCTAATGTAGGACAAAAATGAATAGAATTTCAGCATAATTTTGCATGAAAATTCAAGTTCTGGGTCTGAATAGTTAGTTTTAAGTACAGACTTGGCTAAAGAGGAATTAAAATTGAAACCCATGTTGGACTGGTTTCTTAATGTTTCTTCTGAGCTTGGTGTTTTATGCCCTCTCCTCCCCATGTTATCATTTATTTTATTTTTTTGTGTCACACTCCATTTCTAAGGCTCTGACATCTTTGGAACTGGTTCATAATTAAAGGAATGAATAATTCAGGTCACTGGCAATTTACAGTCTTCTCTGCTGTCTGCGGTGGAGTAACTAAATGTGGAAGATTAAAGGAATCAAAATAAGATTTGCGCCATCCATCCAAGCAGTCCGTAAAGAATAGGTATCATTTCTTGATCTGTGTAGCCTACAAAGGACAGCATGTTTGGAGGCTGGATCATGCTCTCATCAGAGCCAGTTCTTTATTCAAACACAGGAATGATACAGGTGGGCAAAGCAGGTGACAGGGACCAACAAACTTTTCCATTTTCATTTCTTTTTTCCCCACTGTGGCAAGACACCACATGCCTCCTGGAGTCCCATTTTGGCCCCACCTGGGAAGGAGCCACCTCCCATTAAAGAGTTGTCCATCCTGCCAGTATCAGGACAGACAAGCCACCCCCCAGCAGAAATACCAAAAAGATAAGTTTGATGGCAGATTCATCCTTAGGTCATGTTAGATTACCAGGGCCATCATTGTAACACAGATTGCTTCTTCCTTCCTTCCCTATTTTTCTCCAAATATCTAGTGTGTAGCAAAGAAACAACTTTCTACATTATGGTTTCTTTCACTAAGCCATAAGCGTAACACAGCCAGCCGTAGGGAAACGTAGTGAGGTACATGAACAAGGTGTCTAATCAGAAGCATGTGAGCAGTACTGCTGAAGAAAGTAGGAATATTCATGTGCTTTGCTTCAGACTTCCATTTAATTACCTTGTGAATCAGGGCTAAGTTCCCGAGCAAAAGGGATGCGTCATCTCCAAGGATAACCTGGTTGTTCCACGGGTAATGTAAAGTTGTTTCTCTCCCTATCTATCACTTTAAGGTAAGCCACACTAAGCGGAATGAATTATTATAGTGAAAAATAAAACGCTGAGTGATAGATATGTTGAAATGTACTAATGCTATTTGGAACAGATTTGGGATTACAGTTCTGTTTCTTTCTTATGGTGGTTTATACTCATGTTGTTCCAAGCAATTTTGGCAAAAGGTGATACAAGATTCTTGAGTTCTTTAATTCTTGGATAGCCAAACCAGTTGTATGTAGCGAATCCTTGAGTTTATTAGCTTACGCTATTGAAGAAAAATCTGGTTTTATATACCAAGGCAGTGAAATATAACAATGAAAACCAACCAGAATTATCAGACTTTGTGAAATCAGCTTCAAAAGTTAAGTGTTAACAAGTAGCTAATGTTTGTGTGTGTGAACACATATGAGCATGTGTATCTTGTGTCTTACACGTATAGCTATACATATAACCTTTTCTATTTGGAATTAAGAGTTATTTTATGAACTTTCCCTGTACTTGCACTCCAAAGCCATCATTGGAAAAGCAGTGTTGCTGAGCTGAGCTCTGATGTAAATCGTCATAAATTTGTTAGCTTCAAAGGAGAGCTGCAATATGCAACATGCCCTGTGACTAGCATAATTTACCAGTGTGTGGTTCTGGTTTCGGACAGCTGTAATGCAATTGATTTAAAAACGTTACAAGGATGTTAATTTGGATTCACATAGTGATGGATCGGCTGGCTTCATCATCATTATATATTTATTTATCCTGTGTCAATGAAAGTTATTTTTGTCTTTTACCAAATGAAACTAAGCTACGCATGTGGTTTCTCTATTTTGTTTTCTTTCCTAAATAGACACTGAGGAGTGTGTGTCTTTTTTTTCTCAGTCCAAAAAATCGGGGTAGGATTTTATTTTATTTTTTTTTGAGGGGGTGAACTCCAAAAATACTGTAGCCTGGACACGGACAGCAGGTCATCCCCCTACGCTACTGTTACTTGCTCTGTTCTGTAGCCGTATGCAGTCATTTTATATTTTGTCTGCGGGTTGAAAGATTTACATACTGTGGCTCTAAAGGTGTTAGGTCCCCACCATACCTGCCCTCTGTACGTGTTGGTTAAATTTCTCCCTATGCAGCCCTGTTGTAAGGTATGTATGAGGCACCTCGGAGGGTGGGGGACATGTCGTACCACCTCCTTTAATTTTGAGAGAGTATGTCTAATGGTATAAACCAACAGAGCTTCGTTGACCCCACTGGTTCAATCCCATTTTCTACCAGTTAACATGTATCTCCTAACTTGAAGCACGGGCACAGTCAGGCCCAGTGGAAGGTTTGGAATCGGTGTGGAGGTCGCTGCAGCCACATGCTTCACCTGGAATTAACAAAAAAAAAAAGCTGTTGGTGAGGTTGCTGTTTGGCCCATCTCAGGACGGAAATTTTGTAGGAGGTCAGTAAACAAGTAGAAGGCGGCTAACTTTGGACTCTGGAATGAATTTCACCCAGAGTCAGGGATTTTCTGTTCCTCCTCACCCTTTTTACAGTGAAACCTTGGAATGATTACATTGATTTTTCTCATTCATTTGCTCTTGTTCCTTAGGTGAAAAGCTCATGAGATTTGGCTATCCAGATATTCCCTTTGATATGAACCTAACCTATGAGAAGGAGGCTGAGCTGATGCAGTCTCACATGATGGACCAAGCCATCAACAATGCAATCACCTACCTTGGAGCTGAGGCACTTCACCCCTTGATGCAGCACACACCAAGCACAATTGCAGAGGTGGCCCCGGTCATCAGCTCGGCTTACGCTCAGGTCTATCATCCTAACAGGATAGAAAGGCCCATTAGCAGGGAAACAGCTGACAGTCACGAGAACAACATGGATGGCCCGATCTCCCTCATCAGACCAAAGAGTCGAACCCAGGATAGAGAGGGCTCCCCCAGCAATAGCTGCCTGGATTCTACTGACTCAGAGAGCAGCCACGAAGACCGCCAGTCCTACCAAGGAAACTCTGCCTTAAATCCCAAGAGAAAGCCAAGCCCGGCTTATATGAAGGAGGACGCCAAGGCTTTGGATGCCACAAAAGGTTCTAAGGGCTCTTTAAAGGATATCTACAAGGTCATCAACGGAGAAGGGGAGCAAATTAGGGCTTTCAAGTGTGAGCACTGTCGCGTCCTTTTCCTGGACCATGTCATGTACACCATCCACATGGGCTGCCACGGCTACCGGGACCCGCTAGAGTGCAACATCTGTGGCTACCGAAGCCAGGACCGCTATGAGTTCTCGTCGCACATAGTCCGAGGGGAGCACACATTCCACTAGGCCTTCTCATCCAAAGGGGACTCGTATGAAGTAGAAGAACTGCACATGAAGAAATACTGCACTTACAATCCCACTTTTCCTCAGAATTGAGACGCCTATTTTGTTGTTGTTGCTGTTGTTGTTGTTGCTGTTGTTTAATTATTATTATTAACCTTATTTTTTGTGGACCCAACTTCATTTGCTCTGCCCAGCTTAAGAATGGAAAGAAGGAAGGGAAGGGATAAAAGAGGAGTTTGTTGTTGCCGTCACTTTTTGGTGGGTGACCTGCCTCGCTTTCTGTGGGAATTGAAAGGCAGTCCATTTCTGTCTCAATCAGCTGTACATCATGTCCTTTTTTTGGATATCGCTCAACCCCCTGCTGGGTGCTTTAAAGTCCCGACGAGATGCCACTCATTTACAATTTCAGACGAATAGGTAGAAACATTTCAGAGGAGAGCCTTTTTCAAATATGTAGATACGGTGTGGGGTTTCGGTGGCTGGAGGAGAGGGGGGGAGCTTTATTCTGCAAAATGAACAATTATTTTTTAAAGCAAAACTGTTAGGGATTTAGGAGCACGAATCAAAGTTGATATTCCTTTCAAAATTACTTTCTAGGGTGAGCCGTTTTCCTGATTTCAGTGTGTATTGCCCCTCTAGAATGTAAAAAAAAAAAAAAAAAAAAAAGAAATGTATGTCTTTAACACTGTACCACATCACAGCAGTTTAGTTTCAAAAGTCTGAGGGCCTTCTGTGGTAACTCTGAGGCTTTGTATTTTTATTTTCCTTAACTTATGAAGCACCTTTTTTAGAATTGTTGATTTGCTGTTACTCCATGCCTACGTGTTGACTCACTGGCTTCTTAGAGACCCTTGGGAGCCTTACTTATTTAGTTGCACCCTATGTTTCAAGAAATAGCATTTAGAAATAACATGTAAACTTGCTTCTAGGACAGTAAGTGGCCTAGGAGTGGGTAAGAGAGTCTGTAGTTTACTCAAGAGGTTCTGCTGCTCTTCTGAAATAATTTTGATTTAAAATTACCGATTTTAAAATGACAGAAGTACTAGTAGCAAAGTGTTCTTTAAATATAGGTATATATAGATATATAATTATATAAATACTTTCTCATTCTATTATCACAGTGTTAACCTCTTGGCAGCAGCCTAAACTAAAACTTGCAGCTGGGAAAACGCTAGGAGCCAGATCCTTGGCCAGCATTAATCCTCTTAGCTCCATTGAATTTAATGGAACTACCCCAACTACTTCAGCTACATGAGCCTTGACCGTTTTTCCTCTTGTTGACATCTTACTTGCTAATTTGTTGAACCAGTGATTTCCTTTTGGTTTTAGGTCATCAATTCTGCTTTAATTTAGAGGCGGAAGTGTTTGCAGTTTTGTTGGATAGCCTTTGCTCTTGGAGAGCACAGAAGCCCTTCAAACAAACAGGTTGCATGTGTCCTTCCCTACTTCTTCAGAAAGTGATACATGGAGATGCAGGTGCTGTGCTTTGATTTGGATTTGCAGATTTTGTTTTTATTCCTAATTTATTAATTTCACTGTAGGGAAAACAAATGGAGAAGCTAACTCCAGAGCAAGTCCTTGAACTGCAGACTGGACAAGAAAAAAACCCACCAATCTGTTTTGTTTCCTTTCTTTCTCTCCCAATAAATAACAAGGCCAGAAACCACCCAGCAAATTGCAGGTTGCATCAGTAAAAACTGGGCTTAAACCTAAGTGACAGATTGCCATTGAAACCCAACTGTTTGTACCAATCACAATTGAAATGTTGTTGTTTGGCAACAAGAGCACAGCTTGAGAATGGAAAGATCTGCACGGGTTTAACCCCCTCTGTGCACGCGGTCTCCACGCGTTTGGTGAGACCTTTTCCAAAGTATGAAGTTACTAAAGTATAAAAGAGAGAGCAAGATCAGGCCATAATGAATTCCCATCTGCTCACTTCAATCTGCGTACTCAACGCATATGCCGGTTTGCTGTTCGTTTTGAGGGTATTGGGTTTTTTTCTTCTTCTCTTCCTAGACCTGGAGCATTTGAAAGTAGGAGCTGAGTGGTATTGATTGAAATCTTTTTATGGTGACATTCTTGGCAGCTAGAACCTGTGTTTAGAAAGGATACAGTAGATCATGGCCAGATTACCTGATGACTGCTTCCCAGCACTGAAATGCTATTAAGTAGGAGCTGGTAAAGTCTTGCAGTAGCCAATTAATTATAATACAATATGGAGAGAAATGTCATCTTGTGTAATGTGAGAGCTATCAAGGCTGGGAATATACGGGCTTTGGAGAGACAGATTTAAATACCTATTCCCAACATTGTTCATAATGTCATTGGGTTCCTCCCCCTCCTCCTTTCTTCGTCCTAATGTAGAAGAAACTCAGGCAAATGAACTGCTGCCGTCCTCCAAACCATTCTCATTTTCTTGTGCTTGATGCAGTCAAAGGAGTTTGTGCAGGAGAAAAAGGGGGAGATGCTGGAGGGCATCACTTTTATCCCGTATGGCTGATTCTCTGCAGCTACGGAGGTTGGCTTAGAAGACGGCCAGCCGTGTTCTGCATCAGGATGTGCTGGGAAATTGAGAAAAGGGGGGTTGCTTTTACAGCATGCCACCAGAAAAGAAGAAAAAAAAAAAAATAAAGCAGTTGTGATTTCTGCTGAGGCAGGAAAGGTGTTCTAGGAACAATGTGCAAAGGGAAAGGTGCTGGGCCTGAAGGTCACAAGGCTTGCATGGACCTCCAGAAAAGACATGTGCCTGAGCCAGAGTTGCCGGCAATCCCTTTCGGTCTCTGGGGGACTCCATTTTCCCCTCTGTGGAAACAACGTGGCCTATGGTTTCTTGGAACAGTTAACACTAAGGAAAAAGTGTTCAAGAATTCTGCTTGTGTTTGGGAAAGCACCGGAATACGGGAAAGGCAGAGAATCTCTTGTGTATCCAGAAATAAGTTGGCTGCAATTATATCTGCAGTTCGTTAGTGTGCACTTTCGTTCATTGATGATTCATTGATACCTCCTGTAGTGTATATTCTGTAGATGTTTAAAAGATCTGAGGGGGAGGCTCAGTGGCTTTGTGTCTGTCTTCAGTTAAGCCCAGCTTCTTGTTCCAGTGGTAGCATGCAAGATCTGTATGTGAGCACTGCCGTGTCCTGGGGTCACAGGCACGAGGAACTGGGGAGGCAGTGGGGATAAACACACTGGTTTAGTTATCTTCCAAAAACTGCATTTTTGGGAGAGTAAAAAGCTGAGGGGGGTTGCATTAATTTTTATTATCAGTGTCCTTTTCTGAACACCCTCTGAACATTCTCATTCAAATTTTGAACAAAGTTTTGGACTTGCATTTATTTGAGCATTCCCTTCCTACTGAAAATTATTGGAGGGTTTTATATAAAGCAGTTTGCCCCTGCGCGGAAGTGTGCAAAATGAGGCCTCAGAGATTTTTTTTTTTTTTTTGCTTGCTTGCTTGCTCTCTGCAGATTTCTAAGAAAAGCTCTTGAGTCTTGTCAAGTTCATTAGTCATTCACAATGTACTAGGAATTTCAGTAGGTAATCCTTGACCAGCGGATCTGTTTGTTCTAAGTATTTGGTGTTGGAAGTTGAACCTGGCTGATTTTTATTGGACTCTTTCTGAAATTCTTGGAATCAGGTTTCCAGTTAAAAACATGCGTTTGCAAATTTAGAACTGGCTTCCTGTGAGCATTCCCCATTTTCATTAAAAAAAAATAAATAAAAAGCCGTTTCTGCACACATCCCTGCCAGTAAATCCTTCCGTTTCTTTTTAGATCAAAAAATGGCAAGATTCTGACTCAATTTAGAGTGTTACAAACCTATTAATTGAAATAGAAGCATGACTGCTTATTCTGCTCTTGGTATGATCCATATTCTTGGAGCAAAGGGCATTATCTATATATCTGCTGTTACGGCCAATGAATTTTACAGCCACCTCTCTTTGCAGTCAGTTAGGAGTGCACATCAAAATATATAGCATTTTTCAGTAAAGCCAGCTCTTTACTCAGTAACTTATGGGATTAAAACAATTTTATTCTCCTTAGAAAGTGCTTCCATCCATGATGCGATGTGAAAGGTTTCTGGGCATTAACATCTACTGGTCTGTATTAGAGACAAAAGAATTTGAATTTGTTAATTGGCCTGATTTTGGGGGGGGTTAATGATGGTAGTTTCTGCAATGTGAGGACACAGCTCACAAAATAGCCATGTGGAGCTAAAGTGTATTTAGTAAAAGGTGAAGAAGTTTTCAGGTTTAAGAGTTTCCAAATTTCTTTCTGTTTACAAGGGTAGTCCGAAATTGAGGCTGTCGGGCAGAAGAGGAGGCCAGGAATTAATCCAAACCCTTCAAAACTGGCCTTTAATAGGACATAATTACTGTTGTCTAGGTCCTGAGCTGGCTTGTTCATATTTGAAAGAAGCCAGAGAGCAGACACTCCTTCCTCGAGAAAGAAACTTTGGAGATAATTTAGGGAAAGGTTCTTATTCAGCCGAGGACAGGAGGCACAGTCATACAGTTCCTTCACTAGATAATGTTCCTTTCCTTAACTCTCGCTGTAGGTTATAATGTAATGAGGATGGAGGAGGGAGGCTGCACTGATACCCGAGTTGCCTAAACCCAGTGTGGGATTTTAGGAAAAGTGCTGTGAGATTAACTTTGACGCTAGAAATTTGCGTCTTAGCTTGGCTTAGAATCATTTAAAAACAAAAAAAAAGGATGGCAGTGATGGCCCGCAGTCTAGGGAAGCTGGAGATTTTGAGAAAGTATATTTATACGTGTGGTATTGTATAATTAGATACATGCTTTATTGTATATGTGCCTTTTTCAAATGCATTTTGGAAGTTCGTGGTGTCGTTCATGATATCCTATCATACCTTTTCAGAATGCACGACAAAAACCAACCCAAAGTAAACCTCCCTTCTCCTCCAGCGTAGCGAGGCAGATCCCGCTCCCCTCCTGCACCCTTCCTTGGCAGCTTGACCCGGGGAGAGAACTGTCTTAGGACCTTGCTGTGGGATTTCCTGGAGTCAGCTGGCTTTTAGGAGTGGGAAGGGCTGAAAATGACCCGAGCAAAGTGCATTCCAGCTATCCAGCCGGAGCTGGTCCCAACCAACACAGTGGCCCTGAGGCTCGCTGCAAGATGCTCGCAGGGTGCCCCACAGAGCGCTAGGGCCCTAATAGATGATGTAGAGCTGGGAGAAGCCCAACCGTTAGAAGACGTTCTGGGGGCTGGAACGCTTTGGTGAGCAGCGCAGTGTTGTTTCGGTACTTTCCTGGCAAGTTGGTGACCTAGTTTCAGATCTACTTATTTACCCAGCACGGATGCGGCGTCTCAGCCTGCAGGCACGGGCAGGGTATGGGGAGAAGGGCAGGCCAGTGTGCCTTCTGCCAGACCCTGAGCCCAGCAGCAGCCTGGTGCCATCTCCTCGCCACCTCTCTGCTGGGGTCAGAGCCACAGCGGTCACAGAGAGTATGTGGGAGGTAGAATTAGGAATTCGGTAGAAAAGAGGCAGAATTTGCTTCAGAGAAAATATATTCCCTTTTTATCCCGTTAAGAGTTGTCCTGAAGTATAGGCCAAGGAGAACATCCCGGGTTTCTAATTCAGGCTCCTCCAGCCGTGCCTGGAAGCGTGGGGTTACTGTCCTTCTCCACTGAGGCTCTGAAGTGGACACGGGAGAGTCAGGAGGAGGTGGTGCGCTGACATGCTGCACGCTTGGTAGGCCAAGATAACAATAAAAATTGTATTTCTTTAAATCCTCCAGCTTTTCAGTTGATCATGCAGACAAGCATTCCTGGTTCCTGTTCACTTCCAGCCTTCGGAAAGGTGGTTCTCAGTACGCTCATGTGGATCCTTGTTTGGGAGGATAATTGCCCGTGCTCTCTCCTTCTATAAAAACTTTTCCTTTACATACAAATCATGGGACCTAATGAATCTGTGGACAGAAATGACCATTTCAACAGACTTACATTGCTGTAGTAAAATCTAATGTTATTTACATTTACAAAAAAAAAAAAAATTACTGTGATATATTTACTAGCAGTACGGGAAGTATTTTAACGGAGTGAATGAGGACGAAGTTAATTAGATCATGTCTTGAGAGGGGCTCGTATGATGTTTGGGAGAAAGGGAACAGCTTGACCCAAAGCTTTGGGGCTGATGCTGCTTCCTTCCCGCAGCAGGTAGCGATTTAGGCCATAGAAAAGAAGAAAACGTTTGGGCAGCAGCTTTGCAGTTAACCAAGCGCTTAATAATTACCATTATTTGTAAGATGGGGGACTCGCTCGCTAATTGGTGCGGCGCAGCAGCTCTGGTTGGGTCTGGGTCATCAGCACGTTGTGGCAGGGCTCTGCCGTGAAGACGTGTCCGCTTACACTCGTGTAGTAGTAGCCTTAATCCCTCGCACTGGGCGGTACGTGATTACCAGTAGCCTCTGGTCTGGTATTATCCATCATGGATAAAATACGGACGCCTCCCGCAAGGTGGAGTGGGGCGCACGACTCCGTTATTGGCACAAGGAGGCCAGTTTGCAGTAAATCGGGCCATTTAGTTTTACCTCAAGTGACATCGAATAAGAAAAGCTTCTTGAAGGGGTAGAGGTCACTGAATCCCCTACTATGCACTTACTGGGATTTGACATTGCTTACTGGAAACGGATGTTCATTTCCGAACACGCTGTAACAAGGGAAGGACTTTTTTTTTTTTGGTTATTTTTGTAGTCGTTCAGATTCTGAAACTGTGATCAATTATTTGACGAATTGTCAAGTGTCCTCAGAAGCTTGAACATGTTCACTTCCTCTGCCATGTAGCAATCTCCTCCGGCTTTCAGTGGTTTTCTCTTTCTCTCTCCCCCTTTTCCTTCTCGGAGCTTTAAGTCTGGGCCTGCTCTTATCTCCTGTAGCTTTGGGCTGTCTAGAGGTTTGGGGGTTTGTTTTTGGGGGGGGGTGTTTTTTGTTCATTGGCTGTACAGTCTGTTTACATATTTTTGTACTCAAGTGTAGTTTTATATTAAAAACAGGAAAAAGAAAAAAGATAGTTGATTTGAGAAAAAAAATAAATATTAAGGTACGTACTCTTTATAACACTTTAAAGATCTAGGGTACCTTCCAAGATGACTCCACAGTGATGTAATTATAATACTGTATATTTGCCTTCCTTTTTAGTTGGTTTTATTTTCTGGTTGTATTTTTTTTTTTCCTAAAATGTATATCTTTTTATGAGAAACTGGAAACTTTTAATGCAAATGTTTAGAAAGATTTAAAATTGTAAAGTAAAAAAAAAAAAAAAGTCATATAATTTTTTTTTCCTGTTGGAAGAAAATGCTTTAAAAAAAGTTTTACTACTGTTGTATTCCAGGGTGGGGGTTACCAACCCCAGATTTGCTTCTTATGCTTCATTCTTGGATCCTGTTTTCTAAACATGCTCATTGCAGACGTGGTTGATTTGCTTGTATTAGTTGAAAAAAAAAAAAATCACCAACAAAACCACCTTTTTGGGTTATTTTTCTGTTCAAGTGCAATACTTTCCCTGACGTCTTATTGATGTACAGTGATTTATTTTTTTTCTTTCCTCAGTCCAAACAGATCAGTGAAACAAAACGTTCTGTCTTAAACACATTGAAAGATAAGGTTCAAGTAACTATGTAAATTAAGATTGTGACTGACAAAAGGTGACAAAGTTAAGGCTGAAGCCCATACCTTAACTCCTGCTTTTATTTGGCATTGAAACACATCCCGTGTATGAATTAAGGACATACCTGTTCTTGCCTCTTTCTTCCTTTTCTTTTGTAATTGCAGCTTTCTTTTTAAGAAAAGCACTTAATATTGATGTTTATTAAAAATAACAAAAAGAAAAAAAAAATTTTTTTTTTTTTTTGGTCTGATCCAAAACCCACTCAGTGGAGACTCTTGTTGACTTTGATAATGGATTTTGGATTAGGCCTAATCTCTTAGCTAGGGCAAAACTGCCATTTGCTCTAATGGGAGAGATTTGCCTGCGTAAGAATTACAGGACTCGTGTCCTTTATCTACCTGAGAGACCAGAAAAGCTTCTTTAGAGTTGTCCTTGTCTTATATAAGTTTAGATGGGACTTGTTTTACATATCATACATATTTATATATAGTGTATTTTTAATGCCTTTTTTTTCCCCCCCCAGTAGACTGAAGCCGCTGTTCTGTAAATATGTATTTAGGTACGTAATAAAATAAAAAAAAAATCCCATTGAGATTTCTTTGAAAGGCAGTTACTGCGCATGCACAGTAGCCACTTTTGTCTTTTAAATCTGTATTTAAGATATTCCTTTTTAACCACAACAAAAGTGAGGAGACTGTATCCCATTCTGATTGATTGCCAAAATTATTTCCCAGCCTCTTGTGTTTGAGTTCAAGAAGAAAAATACATTCAGTGGGTGACTGTCGTGGTCGCCCATGGGTTCTCACGCTCCTTAGGGCCAAATTCTGGTAACCTCCCGTAGGTTGTTCAGGTCCTCCCTCAAACGGGGACCACACTGAAGCAGTGGGATCATAGCAAAGCGCGCAGCATTTTGTGAGCGTAATTTCAGGCTATGGGCTCTGACCCATTTGTCGTGGCATCTTCCCCGATTCATACGGAGTTGCACTCTCCCCACTTTAGTGCTGTTTTCCTGAAGCAAGCCAGGTGAGTAATCTGGCAAATGACCACTTTTCACCCAGGTTACATTTTTTTTAGTTCTGTGACAGATGTTCTGAGCTCAAATTGAGGATTCTTTTAAATTTAAAAAAAAAAAAAATTAAAAATTTAAAACATTTTTAAAATATCAGAGTTCATTCCAAAAGCCAGCGAAGAACATGGGAATTTTCCCATTGCTTTACGTGGTCATTGGAACAGGCTTTTATAAAAGGAGTTCAGAAGTGGTCACTATCACAGTGGTGTATATGAACAACCCTAATGTAAACCCGTACCCTCCTGCTAAAAAAGTTTTGCCGCTATAGACTGAACTATGGAACTTGTTATTTTTATTTTTATTTTTCTTCTTAGTATACATGCATACATATGGTTCCACATCTGTATGTGTGTACTCTGTACGTGTGTGAGTGTTGTACAGCCATGTGAGAGTGTGAGTCTGTATGTGTGTATAAATAAAAGAAGCTGCAGAAACTTTGTAATACTTTGTGAAAAGGATTATATTATAAAGGTTTGTACTGTCTTGAGTGCACAGCTACTGGAATAAATGTAGGGAATCTCAGGAACAAGCATATAATTTGTCCAAGAATTATTTCTTCTCAGAAGTGTAAGTGCAGTTTTTAATTCTGTATATTATTTAATATTTTACCAATAAAAATAAACTTCTGACATGAAAGGGTTTTCCATTCAAGCCTTCTGGAAACATTGGTGTATGCATACGTTTTTCTTTCTTGCAGCAGGAAACATACATGGCAATTTGGCACCTCAAAGGAATCGCGTTTCTACCTGATAACAAATCCCATTAATTAACTAGAGAGACTGAATGTGTTATGAGTTGGCGTTGTGAGGATGGGTTATGAGACCGGTGAATTGGGCGCAGATCCACTTTTAATATTCATTGAAGCTAATGTCATTCTTTTCATCAGCTGCAGTGTGAAATTAGAGAAGGATTCCCCCTAAGGTCTTACTGTGTAAAACGGTGGCATCAGTCACCTGCCGCTTGGTCTACCGTGTTTTTGAAATGAGTTAATGGCCCAAGGTCCAACTTTTTCTGGAAAGCATTTGGACCACATAATTCCGCCGAACCCTTCCCTCAGCTTGGGTTTTTGGCTGAGTTCCCCTCTTGTACCCAGAGGTGATCTTCCCAGTTAGGGATTTATTGGGTAGCTCACATCACCTAACTTGTCCTTTCTTTCGTAACGCAGCTATCGTTATGGTAGTGTTCATGGTACAGACTCTTCAGAGTAAAAAGGAAGATTTCATGAAGCTTTCTAAGTTGTCTGCTGTTTGTTTTAAGAATCTCTTGTAAATTCTTGGTTAAAGGTTAACCAGCCTCTCCCCCTAATAAAAGTGTTCGTCATTGACATGAGAATGAAAACTCCTTCAGATATCATCTGAATAAAACTTAATCTTCCTTTAAGTCATGTTTGATATATGTTGTCTCCAAGGAATGCTTCTGTCTGATGAGCAGAAATTCCCCTGTTTTCCTTCGCTCAGGATTGCCAAATTACTGGGTTTGCTTCAAAAAGATCCAAGATTCAGCTAATGGGATAGTCCAAATATTTAATGCATGGAGGAGAAATCACGTTGTGCCGTTTTAAGACGGAAACTGGCTTGACCAGCTCAAGGTCCTGCCCCAAAACTTACGGGAGATGGTGATGCTTTTTTCATTGACTTCAGATAAGGGCCTGAGAAGATGAGGGGAGAGCTTATTGGCAGAAACGGAAGGACTTAGAAGTACGAAGGCTGCTGAGTCATTTGCGGGAGTGAGATTCTGTGCGTGGCCTCATGCTATTAAGGAAGAGAGTCTTAGAAATCTCCTGGCCGTGATTCAGGGGCGGTGTGTTGTTTGTGCTTGTTGAAGTGTCTGGGTGAGAGTCACACCATGGTGTACCATCGCCTTTTTTCTCTGGATCACCCTGTCAGCAGCTGCAAGCAAAGGGCAGGTTGACCTCGCCCGTTCGGCTCTATCTAGGCAACAGGAACCATGTCTAATCTCTCCCTTGCATCACTTTTTCTGGGAAACTCTTACTCTCTCGAACATGGCCTTTTATTGCTTTATAGCGAGAGAGGCTTAAAAATTACTCCAGTGACCAGTGGCTGCGCGTGCTGTCGGTGTCGAGTCTTAATTTGGCCTGTGGGAGGCAACTGGTTTCAAAATATTTCATCGTTTTCTCTGATACTGGATCAAATGCTTTAATTGCAGTGGGTCTTTGAAACTGCAGCGTCGCCCTTCGCGTTGGTTGACCGGATCAATCTAGTAGCCAGGCAAGGGACATTTATCTGCCCTGCCTGTCCCAGCGCCTCGGCATCACGCTGAAGTGCCCCTTGTCGCCGACAGGCAGTGACAGCACAAGTGGATTTTGAGCGGCGCGTGCTCGAGCGCTTTACCAAAACCGATAGAATTTTCCCAGCTAATAAAGATGAAGTGTTGGTTCCTGGCTTTCACCTCTACAGCGCTAATATTTCTATTTTTATGTGTAGTGCTTTCAAGAAATGGCTAAAGCTTCGTCTGAGGGTGAATTTGTGTTTTTGAAACGTGGTGAATCAAAGTACGTTTTTCTCCGTTTCTGTGCTCGAGTGTCCAACCCCAGCCCCCCCAACGAATCATTGCCCACCAAGACACCACAGAATATATAACAGATCCGTGTTAACGGGAGGCAACGGTAGGCCCTCAAAATCACATTAGGAAACTCACAATAATCGAAGGACTATAAATAAATTTTGCTTGGATTGCATTTTTTGAACATACTTGATTATTTTTTTTTTTTTTCTTTTTAGTCAATCCTAATGCAGTTGCTCCTCAATGAACCCAGCTTTACCCTTCTGCCCTTCGGTGTTTATTTTGGTCTCTTCTTGGTGCATCGTATAAGCATGTCATAATTTCCAGCATGCAATTACCAGAGTTTATGTTTTTTCACAGCAGAGTACCTTAGGAGCCACGGCGACTTCTGGATTCAATGAAAAACCGAGTTGAAAGGATTACCGTGTAAGTACTGGGGTCACTTAAAATTTAAGACTAAGAACGAAAGCTCTTTTCAAAGGAATATACTCGTGAAATAGCCTCTGCGTATCCTATTAATTCTTGGTACAGGGATTAGGGATGGAGTCCCAGAATACGGCATTTCCCAGGGATTTCTGTCGGTGGAGAAACCGAGCCTTTCTAATGAGACTGTATAAATGCTCAATATTATCTCATTATTTTTCATTAATCCGCGCACACCAGCCCGCCTCCGCACGCTGTAATTCCATGTTACCACCCATGTTCACATTAAAATAGGAACAGATTATTCAGGACTCCCACACGAATCGTGAACCTCTATCCCTTCTGATCTGTCACCCACCGTCCCTGGGACAGAGGAACCTCTCCCCTGGGCAAGAAGTCGTCTTTAACCCTGGCGGCCCGGCCCTTCAGAGCTAAATGCCTATTTTTATTCTTGGCAAACGCTCTTCTGGCATCCAGCGCCTGAGCCCGGATGAAACTACCCTGTCAAAACTGATTCTGAACAGAAAATTGCTTTTCAATGAACCCATTCTCTATGGAAAGTGTCTGCTTTTCATAGATTTGGGAGGATTTGGGGATTTTTTTCCTCAATAAGAAAGCCTGAAACTCTAAACCCTCCAAAGGTTTCTGGGTTATTTTGTTTGGTTTCAAGAGGAAATACTTCCCTGCCCTCAACTCCTGTTTTCATATCAGTTCAAATAATGTCAAGACACTATTTGCTGGTCTTTCCCATTATTTTTGTTACTTTTCCAGTTTCAGGCTGCCTGTGTGTAGTTTATGGGGTGTGGTGAGGAATGTAAATTATTATTTTCACGTAGGTGTGGTAGCTATTCAGTTGTAAATCCTGTTTTCAATCCTTCTGACTGTTTTATTTGTGATCTGTAATATTGATCTGTCTTCAGGGCAGAGAACGTTGCAATCTATCAGGAGCAGGGACTTCTATTCCTTGCTAAAATAAAGCATTCAAAGCACTCCCAGAAATCTCAGAGATGAGAAAAAAAGAGATCTTGCTTGAAGCCTTTCTGGGTTGGTTTTTGTTTTTGTTTTTTTTTTTTTTTTTAGTTTTTTTTTCTTTTTTTTTTCCTCTTTGAAATGAGGAGAGGAATTTGTTTCTGCAGTTGATTTGTTTTTATCAGTTAGTTGCAAAATCTGACCGGCCTCCCTTTTCAAATTCATCTCCCGTGGTAGCGTGCCACCGGCTGTCTCTTGATAACTGATTTAAAAAAACCCAAAAAAAACAAACCAAGTTTTGGCCCTGAAAGTGATTCATGATGGTGAAGAAACAGGACTAATCTACAAAAGGCAGCTCTGCAATTGCCGTTGGACTCGAGTAGAATTGTCAAGCTGTTTTCAGTTCCACGCGAGTCACGGCAGACGTGCCCGAAACACAGCTGTATTTTCACAAACGCTGTGAAGGGAGGCGTTTTGGCAGCCGGCTGTCAGCGGTACCGCAGATGCTCTGGCTCTCCAAAAGCCTTTTCTGAACTGGTCCCATCTTAGGAAGGACGTGCTGCTGTAGAAGGCACAAGGGGGTGCATCCCCTAGAGGACCGGATCCTCAGCTGCTACAAATCTGCCCGGCCCAAGCAGCCTTACTGGAGCTCAGCTGATTTTCCCTGTTCCTCTACGAGATGCGAGTGTCCCTCTGAACTTTCTGGGCTCCTGTGCGTCCTCCTATGGATATGCTCTCATCTGCACATCCTCTCGTACGTACCCGTTCTGGTGACAGCCACTATAGCCACCAAAATGGGTAATTTTGAGACAGTATCTGTCTGCGCGAGTGCAACGTGACTTCTGGTTATCAGTTCAGTTTTTATCTCATTTATGGGTAAATCCAGACATCTAGGAATATGGTCATTGCAGATTTTTATTTTTTTTTTAATGGTTAGCTTGAGGTGTGTAGAGTCCTTGTGCCTGAAGTTGTGGAAAGTATCAGTCATTGGTCTCCATGAAAACTAAAGTTTAGGCGTCAGGTGCTCCACGCTCAAAACTGATGGCCATGCTTGACCGGTCTGGTCAGCATACTCTGAAAAGTGTGGAATATAGTTGTCCTTGGATAACTCTGTATATTGCTGTCTATCGAAGAGACGTTTTGATGACTGACCTGAAAGCAACCCAAGTCCTACCAGCTTGGAAAGCTTCTCCTTTTACTGAAATGGCAGAAATGTGCAGTGTTTGGGCGACGGTTGCGTTTTCTGAGCAGTGAATGCACAGCTCGGATGCCTGCAGTACGTACCGAGCGTTATGCTGCTGCTGCGTGGCCATGATAAGGCATTTAAAGTGCTTTTTCTTGGGAGTTCTGTTTAAAAATTAATTTCTTGAGTCAAATGTTCTCTTTTCCCCCTCTTTCTTCCAGTAAGAAAACAGAAGTTGTCAGTAGACATTAGAACGCACCAAGGTTTAAATCAATCCGGGTTGATATTGATTATTTGCATTATGTTAGTTCTTAGAAGCTCTTCAGAGCTAGGTGGTGTTCTAGCACAGAGCAAAAATAGGTCTTAGCTAGCACTAACGGTTCTATCGTCTAATTATAAAAAGAAACCAAGCTTCTTCTCATTTTCAGAAGTCCAAAGATATTTTTGCAATGCTATTCTGACTCCTTTATTCGTCAGATCATAGACACCAGACTTGGAGACAGTATTCCAGTAACTGTCCCTCTTAGCGCCTTGCTGCGTCTTGAGGCTATTCCCCGTGCGCTTACGGATGGGTATATGCAGAGACATATATCCTCGTGCTGCGATGAACGGCTTCACGGTGCCATTTGGGGAGCGGTGAGCTGGGCTTACGATTGTGCACTTATACCTTGTGTTTAGCCGACCTCTAAGCTTTGGCTGAATCACTGCTTTGCAGAATACAACCCCTCCTCCTTATAAACGTGGCTAGCGTCACTGGGTCCGATGGTTGGACGTCTGATCTGAAGCTGAGAGGTACTAAAGCACGTGTTGGTCAAAGAGTCCAGCTACCCAACAGATTCAGATGGCTTTGGATAACCGACATCCTGATCTTTATCATGTTCTCACAGATCTGCCTCATCTGTGAACGTTACCAGCTCTATTTCTCTGGGGTTTTGGTTAGATCTTTTGATAAGATATTAAATGATCTGGGTCAAAACCAGGTCTACAGGGGATGTAGCTGGAAACACTGCAGTTGGACGACATCCTGTAGGCAGTTCCTACTGAAAACTCTCCGATACGTAGATTGGGCTGTGATCCGTTTAATATGTGAGCATTGATTATTGTTTGTTTGTTTGTTTGTTTTCTCCAGAGAGGGCGGAATTGATAATGGTATCAATAGGATGCCATTTCTGTGCTGGTCATATCCGCTGGAAAGGAAGTTAAGATTAAGCTGGTGTGATCCAACCTGTACAAGACACTTAACTGCTCTTAGGAGAAACCTTCATGTAACGGATGAAAGGTGAAGGACTCTCTGGGTTTGGTACAGACTTAAGTTATAAAAGAGAACTTAAGCTCTTAAGGAAGGAAAGGCTTTGAAGATAAACATCACTAGCCAGTTCGTTCAAGCTTCACGTGAAATTGCTGGTACTTTAGTGACCTCTGCCTCTCCTATCCTGCCAAATTCAGATGACCTCAATACTGCCCACGTACTTCATTTCATCGTACGTATTGCTGCGTTGCTGAGACTTCTTTGAGACCCAGGCTTTTAATAGGGGAACCGTTGCTGTTATTTCAGGCCGATCTGTGCACATCTAAGCGAGGCTGAGTAAGCCATGGGTAACCTCTGATGCAACTTTGTGTTTCGTCATTTGTTCCATTCCACTACCAAGCTTACACACTGCCAAAATCCCTAACCTTAAATTTCTTTTTAGGGGAAAATGGTGGTGGAATCAGCCAAACGGTGGGTTTATAGCACAATAGTTCTCCCGCTGCTGCTCCCTCAGGGCACCTTCTAATTCGTCATTCTCGGAGCCTTCGCACCACTTGGCTTATCCCGTTCCGCGCTGGGCTAAAAAGAGGGTTTAGTGCAAAGCACTGTGTATCTATCTCGGGAGGTATTTAGGCAGGGGTATTCCACAACAGCTATTTTGGGCTATTTCCCCACATAGAGAAGCTCCAGTGCTTATCTCGATGGAACAAAAGTCAGGCCTGTTCTTCTAGATAAAATGCTTTCCCCTCCAACTGCCTGATGGCTTATCTCTGGTCTTGCAGCATCACTCATAACCCTTCTCCTGACCCACTTAACTTTCTGCTTTTAGCAGAGCTGGGGTGGGGGCAGGGAGACGTGATTAATGAATAATATTCACTTTCTTTTAATGTGCAAAACTCTTCAAGTGCTCCATGCTCACATAATTAGGAGAGAAATCTCTAATCAGCTGATAAATTATCTATAGGCAATGCTTTAAGAATGTATTTCTGGTGCATTTCCTTCATAGAAATTATTGGGTTTTAAGCATTTTTAAGAATCTCCTAACAAAGAAAAGAACTTTAATGATATCATTTAACACTTATCACCTTGTTTTCTTTGCCTGTTTAAAAAAACAAAACAAAACAGTGTTAGCTCTTTCCCATATCCAAAGCAATTTCTATGAAATCAATATGTTAGCAAGCATAGCAATTGCCTTTTGAGCTTCAAAAAATAGATAAGGACTGAATACAGGTAGTCAAGGCAGTGTATACGTTGTCTCTTGAATTTCAGTTTCAGCCCAGTGGCAGGTACAGCCAATGCAAGCTTGTTTGTTAATTTATTTGGAATTAAGGTGGTACTTTTAAGCCATTTCCTAGTGAATGATTATCTTTCAAAATGTTTTTATCAGCTGGAGCTGGCTGGTGTCAATACAGATAGTTTCTTGGAGAGCCACCACGTGTGTAGTTAAGCAGAATTCAGCCTGGTTTCCTATTCGAATATTAATTTTTGTGCATGTCCCCCTTCTACACGGTGTGGCAGGGACTGCTCGGAAAATGCTCTTCTCTGTCAGTCTGTGCAAACAAGTGTAACAGGGTGACAGAGATGATCCTGTTCCTGCACTGCCACTGGATGGTGTGGCGAAACAAGGAAGGATAAAAATTCTGGCAGTGCTGCTGGATGGGCCAGTGTCGGGACCCTCCAGGATAGACTGCTGGAGAGGAAGCCGTGGACACTGCAGCTGAAGACATGGCTATGGAGTGGGACCGACACGAGAGTTTTCTTCCCTTCCTCCCAAAACCAGTTTAAGCGACTGGTTGGAGGGCTGTCAAGGTGCAGGTGACAAGGTGCTTGGTTAGTTCTATAGTTTGGGCTTCAGGGAGAGGAAAAGGGGGGAGGTAATCGCATACACATCCGACTTGATTGGGAAATGGCAAAACAAGCAAGCAAATCAGTTAATTAATATCTTCTCATGGCACACAGCCTTTTACTTTCTTGTATTTACCGTCATTGTTTCCATTAATCATATGCAGTGTTACCGTTACACTCGCTGCTTTCCAAGGACAATTTCACCGTGTCAGCTTTGATTTTACTGTTTTTTTTCACCTGCATTCATTCATAGGTGGAGAGACAGAACGAAACCCGCTTTACTTAGCCAGTGGGGAGCTATGATTTCTCTGTGCTGGCGTATTGAGTTGCAGCCACGTGTCACAGATCTTTTGCTCGTCACCTCCCATGTTCTTACTATTGCCTGTTACCTTAGCATTAATTCATTGCTAATCACTTACTCCACCCAGATGACACCCACATTCTTCTACTCACAAGGGACCACCTGATGCTTCATTTGAGGAGGGCTGAGAGAGGGCAAAACAAAACCCGACAATTGCGCTGTGAACCAGTATAATTAATATATCCCATACGTGACATTCAATTTAAACAGTATTAATAACGAAACTACCTCTTTGATCAGAGCATTGCTCTGCCAGATATTGCGACGCAATTCTGTCTACACAAGGGAGCAGAGGATGGAAAGGAGTCAAATCTTCCTTTCTGGGTTTCTACGGGATCTAGCACTCCCAGGTCTTGGTGGATGACTGGGGCAATTTGGCATTAACACTCTGCAAATCATAGTTATAAAGAGTAACCATCTTCTCTGTGCCATTGCCAAAGTCACCTTTGGTAGCTGTGCTCTGAGTCAGGCTGGAGTTTTCTGACACAGAATCGTTGAGGTTGGCAGGGACCTCAAAAGATCAACCTGAATCCAACCCCCTCCTCAAGCAGGGTCACCTATAAAGGTTTCCCGGGGCTGTGCCCAGCTGGAGTTTGGGTATCTCCAAGCATGGAGTCTCCACAACCTCTCTGGGAAACCTGTGCCAGTGTTTGACCACCCTCACAGCGACAACGTGGGGCTTTTTTGTGCAAAGATCGTGGCGGCGTTGGGAAACAGGATGCCCGTGTGGAGCAAGGGGGGGTGTTGCACGCGCGGGAGGGATAAGATCAGGGCAGAGCTCCTTTTTCGGTTGGCGCCAGTTGCTGGGCTCCGCTCCCTGCTTGCAGCACGTGTAGCCACGGGGAGCCACCTTATCTACCGGCCCTGAGCAAGGAAGCCTTAAACCACTGCCGGGAACGTTTTGAAACAGATTTTTGTCACCCCAGAAGAAACATCATGGGAGAATAACAGACCCCTGTAGCTGTAAAGCGATGATGACAAGATAAAGGCACCCGACTCGTCCTTTGTACATATCTAATCGTGCAACAGCAACTGATTTTAATGCCTTTATTTCAGGACAGGGAGGAACAGGGACATCTCTCTTTCTCAGCTCTTCTTACTATTTTCTTTCCTAATGTAATGCAGTCTTTTTTATGTATATATAGATATTGTGGGAGGACTGGAAGTCTCTATGCACATACAGAGAATTGGGATACGCTAAAATGGTGAACGTTAGCATGGAGTTTGAGGAAACACAACCATGAAAGTCAAAAGCTAGATTCCTACTGTCTTGCGTGGAGCATCTCGGGTACCACTCAGAGCCCGGGGGCACAGCGCTGAACGCTTTGCTGGACTTGTTTGACGTGTAACCTCAAGCCAAACTTACAGAATTCAATTTTGACCAAAGGCAGTACTTTTCTGTGCCCAAAGGATGCCTTACGCTAGCAGAGGGATTCTAGAAAAATGTGGACAGTGGAAAATGCCCAGAGAATGCAAAGTGTGGTTCAGGAAAGGTTCTTCAGAAGGTAAGTTGGGTTGATCTGGCGATTGCCATCAGGTAATGATAGCTGTCCCTGCTGGCCTCGTTAACATAATGGAGCATATATTAAATCTCTGTGGAGAAGTGAGGGAAGGGAAGCCAGAAAATCACCCACAGGTGGAATGGGATCATATAAAAAGCTTCACTATTCCAAATAAAATTGATTCACTTTATTTACTCCCAAATAAGCACCTGAATCAGTATGAATCAATACTAATGGAATCAATAAATGTATCTCGATTTAGTCTAGTTTAAAATCTATTTCAAAAGAGAACCAAAGGCAGGCTCTCAGAAAGTATTTTAATACACTGATGCATGAAATGCCGCAGTCAGATAAATTCAGATTATCCTGGATAAGGGTATTATAACACAGAATGAACACAGGCAGCAGAGATATAAAAGCAAAGAAAGTGTTAGTGCCGATTTCTTGGGAGATGTCAAAAAGGGTGATGTGAGAAGTGGTGGTGTTCGAGTCCTGGCACCAGCTAATATTTGCATTGCTACTGTTTGCCCTGCACTTCTGCAGCGGTACGAGAGACAGCTCAGTCTCCAGCAATGCCAAATATTACTATTTTCTTTATCTTTTTTAATTTTACCAATAAATGAGAAGTATGTCTTGTTTTTCTTCAAAGCTTAGTCATCTCTGACACACCTGGCACCACGTCTGTTTTGAAAAAGGTGGTATCGTTTCCCAAAATGTAATGACTCCTGAATTCTTTGAAACCTAATTGCAGAGTATGTTAATCTGGTTTTTACAGTGTTTTCTAATATGAATTGGTGGCGGTGCACGTGTCTGCCCAGTTTGCAGTGTGCGCCACCCAAAAAAGCTGAAGTTAACATGAAAGCCAATCAAAAGCTGGACTAATGAAAAGGTCAAAAACATTATTAAGCATTAAAATTCTGAGAAGTCCCTGTTGTGCAGGAGATCGTAACAAGAAGAGGAAACAGCACAGCATGAGCGGTCTCTCGTGATAAAGATCTGGTGAGCAAAGAAGAGGGGAGGAAGTGGAGCACGTGTGGTGATTCCCGTTACAGGACGTGGCCCTCCTTTTCCCCATCAGGTGGTGGTCTCAGGGCTTTGGCTGAAATATACTGGAATTTGGTTAAACTCAGAAATAATTTTACCTTTTTGCTTATTTCGTCAAGCGAATGGGGACCCTTTGTTTTTATAGTTACAGAAAGGCATCTGAGGCTGAAGTTGTCTGATCCCAATGAAGCACCCTCTTCTTCTCTGGCCCCCAGTCCACCTCGGACCTGGCCTGGAAGGAGTTGGTGCCACTTGTCTCCAGGATCACCATCTCTGTGCCATGCCTTGTGTGCAACTCAGCTATTTTCTGCGACCTGGGGTGGGACTACTGGCACTGTCCCATTTTGGCACCCAACTGCCAGGGCTGGTGACAAGTAGGGCTGCAAACAAACACTCCATTTAAGTTCTTGTGGATAAAGCTCCTGTTGTTATTATAAGGCTTGAGCAGGTCTACAATATTTAGACGCATCATCTAAGAGATGAGCAAAAGTTGGTTAAATTACTTCAAATATAAAGAAATAAATTATTATTCCTGTCACTTGGTACAATCTGCTGTGTACCGCCACCGTGGAGGCTTGGGTTTGTGCCATTTAATGATTGGCCTTTGCTTTTACCCGCAGGCAAACCCAATGAACAAGGCCAGGGTGACAGAGGTCCACCTATGCCCATCTGTACCGTAGCTGTAGTTCAGCCAGTACCGTACAAATGCCAAGTCTCAGAGTATGGAGTGAGATGGTCCAACCTCTGAGGGTACCATCCTCTTCAGACACCCTGCCTCAGACTGACCCGGGGGATGGCTCTGCGGGTGAGTGGATTGCTGAATTTCCTCCTCCAAGGAGGACACCAGCCAGATTACAAGCAGGATGGGCTCCCCCATGCCAGCAAACGTTGGGTTTGCTAGTGGGGTTTGGCAGCCCTGCTGAATTGCAAAACAGAAGTTGGGCACATTGGTGTTTCTTTTTTTTTTTTCTTTTTTTTTTTTTTCCTTTAACCCTGATGTAGGCAGAAGGACAGAAGAAAGCAATTTGAGGTGAGGAGGAAAACAGGCAAATTTCTCAAAGCTCACCAAACAGCCATGGGTGATTAATAGCTGAGAATTGCTTGGGGCAGACTGGGCAGGGTGTGCTCATTCACCCATGCGTGCAGTTTCACTGGGGGGGTAGGAAGAGGCAGCACGAAAGGCGTTGGGGAAAACAAGGAGCAAGGGGAAAAACCTGCTCTGTGCCCAGAGAGGAGAGGAATCGCTTCGTCTATCACATTTGGAAAAATGCTGGTGTATGCAGAGAGATGCAGGGCCCCAAGTTTGGTTTAAGGGAGGTATTGACACGAATAAGGTAATTATAAAACTTGATTGATAAACAATTAAAAGGTGAAAAAGGTGACTCCACCACCTTCTCTCCTCACACAAGTTTTTATCTAGCTCCAATAATAAGTTAGAAGCACAGAAACATGGAGCTGAAATGGACCGTAGGAGACCAAGCAAACACCACCATGCGGACAAGAACAAGTTTAACTCTCATAGTAAAGAGAAATTAGATAAGGATAATATTTATTCAAGCATCTGCGCAGCCCGTCTGTAGAGGAGATTTGTTGTGGAAACAGGGACGAGGCCCATCTTCACCCTGTACCTGCTCAGGACGCCTTTGCAGGTAGAGACAGTAAATCCTGGCAGCGTGTGGTTGGTCTCCCCAGTGCCCTGAAAGGTGCTTTGGTCCCGTGGTTTGCGTGTCCTCATCGCGCCCCAGAAAACGTTGCTGCTGCAGGGGCAAGAGGGCTGAAATCTCCTGCCTGGCCCCTGGGGGAGGTTTGTGTTAGAGTCAGGATGGCCGAGGGTTGGGATAACAGAAACGGGCACTTCCAGGTACTGTCTTGCTAATTATTCAGCTCTCGTCAAAATAACTAGAAAAATGATTTCGCGGATTGGTATCAGAATAGTTTGTGGTTGGCTTGAACTGGCGCCTCATTCTGCGGGGACTGAAACACGCAGCGTTTCTAAAGGCCTGGACTTTTTAAAAATGTTGACATAAGGGTTGGGTTGTTTTTTTTTTTATCATTCCTTTCTTCCTGTTCACCACGGAATGAAAACAAAATCCAGACGGAAGCCTAGCTGATGCCTGTTGTTTTGCTTCCTTCCATGCTTTTATTCCTCCTTGTTGCTTGCTACCTGGTGTTTTCCCTGCCTTTAGAGGTGCTGGCGGAGAAGCGAAAGGGGAAATTAAGCTCTGGCGACGTGTATTTTCAAAATACATCTATGTTTTGCTGTGTGGAGATGAAAAACTCAAATCCAATCCTGAGACGTTTCAGCTGCCAAATAATACTCTAACCCTCTTGCAAGCCCTTTAGGACAGAAACTGTCTTGCTATGCATGTAGACAGCAAGGAGATCGTCCTTTTCTGACCGTATCACGGGAAACCCTTTTCAGCCTGGAGAAGAGAAGGCTCCGGGGAGATCTTTTAAGGGCCTTTTGATATCTGAAGGGAGCTACAGGAGAGCTGGGGAGGGACTCTTTGTCAGGGAGTGCAGCGACAGGACAAGGGGTAATGGTTTTAAATTGGAAGAGGGGAGATTTAGATTAGATACCAGAAAGAAGTTCTTTGCTGTGAGGGTGGTGAGGCACTGGAACAGGTTGCCCAGAGAAGCTGTGGATGCCCCATCCTTGGAGGTGTTCAAGGCCAG
>JAOXNO010000078.1:41879107-41893381 GCA_028565335.1 Limnodromus scolopaceus
ATTGGCCTTCTTGGCCACAAGGGCACATTGTTGGCTCATGGTCATCCTATTGTCCACCAGGACTCCTAGGTCTTTCTAGGTGAAATGATATCCTATTACACCTAGCGTGCTTCTCCTCGTTGCCCTCCCCAGCGAATAGAGGCAGGAGTGGGGCAGTGCTTGCACGCATGAGGTAATTCCCAAGCTGTGCTGAGAGCTGGAAAACTCACAGTGAGATTTTCCTGTCCTTCTGCAGCACAGGGGTCCCACGTAGCCGTTTGCTTCTTGCCCTGCCGCCGACAGCCTTTCAGTCCTGTTCTTGTGAGCTCAGAAAGCTCAGCCAGTCCGAAATTGGACGCAATCTCCGCGGTTCTTTTGCTCGGGATTGGTGCTTGGCAGGTTAAAACATGCCCGGGAGTCAGATGTGAAAAATCCAGCGCTGATTTTTCCCTGTGCGGGGATGGGGAGGCACAGTGGGAATTCCCTGTGCAGTGGGAATTGCGAAAACCCGGTGCTTTCCTTGGGTGAGGGAGGCAGCTCTGGTAGCAGTTTAGGACCAGCTCTAAACCTTGCAGGGGTTATCGCGTCTTACGGGAGGAAGGTCACTGAGAGTATGTGGACAGCCCTGTCTTTGCCACCCGGGTAAGTCAGTGGGCACTGAGTAGCACCAGGTGATGTCCACTGAAACCTGGTTGCTGCCATCGCTGCCTGTGCTGACTGGCTTACAGTAAGCCAGCTACTGTCTGGTCAAGATGCAATGTGCTGCAGTATTGATGTTCTTGACCTCTTTTATTGAAGGACCTTGAAACAGAGGTAACTCCCGTGTCCTTTAGAAACAGGCCCGCATAAGTCAGGAAAATATTAGGATGAGTCCCATTCTGTAGCTTTTTTTTTACCCAACCTGGAACGCGTTATATGAGTTTGAATGAGCACAGGGTGTAGAGCCCATCTCCATCAGCCTTTTCCTCAGCACCCTGTACCTATCTGGTCCCAAATGCTTTGGTGTTGCTCTGGCAATAGGAAGGCTGTTTGTAACATGTATATCACCCTCATGGGTTTTTTTTTTTTTACTGCTCTGTCAGTGCTTGGTGTTTCACCTAGCACCTGCCTTCAGACAACTGATGGAGCACGGAGGACTTCTGCTCCTATTGAAAAGCATGGGCCTTCCTCAGGTGGCTGCAGCTGCAGCTCCCAGCCCAGTGCTCTGCATCACCCCTGGACCTGCTTAGAATCATAGAATGGTTTGGGTTGGAAGGGACCTTAGAGATCATCTAGTTCCAACCCTCCTGCCATGGACAGGGACACCTCCCACCAGACCAGGTTGCTCAAAGCCCCATCCAGCCTGGCCTTGAAAAGGCCTTTCTGCTTCTCCCCAGACACTTACCCAGGCCCTCCCAATGCCTCCTGAGATGCACCTGGATCTCTTCTGGGCACCTAGGCGCAATCAGGGCATGTCCCTAAACCATCGTGCGTGAGTGATAAACCTTGAGAAAGCTGGAGACAAGTAACCTTTCTTCCCCGGTTCGTGAGTTTTGAGGCAGTGTTGGGATTCACCGAGGAGCAAGTTGTTTGTCAGCTCTTAAAAGCTAAGGAAGTTACTGCATTTGGCATGATGATGGTGTGCCCAGCTTCTTAGAGGGAAAGCAGTGACGGTGCCGCCTCCTCCAGTACCAAGCCACATTCAGCCTTTCCCACGGCTCCTTCCAGTTCTCCGCGGCCAGGTTGCTCCAGACTGGAGCAAACCTTGGAAGGTGGTGCCTTCCCTGAGACAGGGAACTGGGGAGAGCTCTGCAAAGCTGCCTTAGCGAAGCCGGGAGAGCTTTCCTTCTGCTTACTGCAGAGCTGGGCTCTTTGGTAGCCTCCCCCCCCTCCCCCTGTTTATTAACCCTTGCTCTCACACCTGTTCTCACTCTCGCACCTCCGGCGCTCCGGAGCCACTTCTTGCACCTCCCACAAGTGCACATGCTTCTGCTCCAAGAGCCTCCCTGGATTTCGGACCTGCGTGTGTGATCAGAATGAATTAGACTTGGCTGAGGCATGGGGATTATTGCAGACCTGTCACTTCACAGTATGTTCCTGTTACAGCCCACACTTGTGTCTGCTAGTATTTTAAAGTAAACTTTAATTAGCATCTTCCAACGAGTGTGAATAAATTGTTTTGTTGTTGTTTTAGGTTTGGTTTTGTTTTAAGGAAAAGAGTGTTTACTCACCGGCGACGTGTTTCCAAACTCTTCATCCATTCTAGTCCTGGTTTTCTGATACCTCACTGCGCGTCTTACTGTGAAGCTCTGCGTGGTGCTGTTGGTGGGAGCAGGGTTGCTCAGCGGTGGGGTGGGGTGTGCTGTGGAGGCACGTGCAAGCGCTGGAGTATTTTTGGGCCATCTTGGAGCAATGCCGTCAGCCCCCTGATGGCTGTGTGTCACCCATTTACTAGCAAGCTATCCCAAGAGAGTCACTGCAGGCTAAGTAGGTCTGTGTCTGCCTAGGTCAGCGTACCAGCCCCTTTGCCTGTGGTCCAATGGACACAGCTTGGGCTCAGTGCCCTCAAAGGTCCTACATAGCTTAGAAACCTCCAACAGTGCTGCAATCCAGCAGCACTGGAGAGGTCTCCCCCCGTACTGTAAATAACATGTCTGAGATGCTCTTTGCAAGGAGCATTGGGCATGTTTTCCAGCCTTCGCTCCAGAAGGGGTGGATTAGGTATCTGACCTGGTGCAGAGATCTGCTCATAGGCAGCAAAGAGACGCAGAGAAGGTTTTGTACATGGCTGGCTGGGTTCCTGCAGAATTACTTTACTGCTGAAATTAATTGCATGAATACCATGTAAAGGTTTCTACCCACCCAACCCATTTAGTAGACTGAATTTGTGAAAGTGGTGGAATAATGGATGGGAAGGAGATGAGCTACAGACCTGTTTGCCCTCTTTATGGGGAGAGCTTTAAGGGAGGGCTGAGAAATCAGGCTGGGGCTGGGGCGTTACCCACTAGTGCTGTCATGGAGTAGTGATCCCCACCCCGTACCCTCTGTTTTCAAAGGTGGTGTGTGATGTGAGGAAGGTAAACCCACTGCCTGGAGTACTGAAGGCAGGAAACTCATAAACTGCCAACGAGGGGAAAAAAAAATGGCCTGGGTGGTAAGCAAAGTTTTTCAGAGGGAAGATGGTGTTGACTTGGGTGAGCTGCAAGGACTCTGTTGGCTTTTGCTTCGCAAGGAAATGTACTTGAGCAAATGTGCTGGTATGAAGTGTTCAGGCGCGTAGATTGACTCCTTTTAGTTTCACCCATGCATGGCTTAGGTTCCACCCATCTTGTTTAAACAAACATACTTGGTGGGGATAAGGCAAGGAAAATCCTGTTCTCTGCTTGTGTTTGTTCTTCCCTCTGCTCCTCCAGCAGGGACACTCAAAACACAGATGGGGTTCTAGGTATTAGGTTTTAACAGATTCAAATCAATTTGATGTGCTCTTAAAAAAATCCCATAGACATTTCCAGTGGCATCCACAGAGCTGCTAACAGCCGAGCGTGCGCCCAGTCACTAGCTGCTGCATGTATTGGTTTTCTCATACTCAAAACCATTCTTTTCCTGTCATGTGAAGGCTTCAAGTGTGGCCTTTTGGTGGCATCAACACAAGAGCATCTTTAGAAGCTACAAAGTGGCCTTATCTGAAGCACCAACGCGGGAGCAGCAGGGCTGTAGAGGCCGGGTTGTCATCTTGTGGTTCTAAACTAGTTGTTCCCAGTGTGCTGGTGAGACCCCTGTCAGTGAGTGCCACATAAAAAGGCTCCCTGTTGATGGTCAAAGAAGGATAATGTCTGGGAATTGAAACACTCAATTCCCTGTTCCATCAGTAGTGAAAGTGGGCTACCTGCACGGCTCAGCCCTCCGTCCCTTCCAGCAGTTCCCCAGAAGACACAACCCACCGCTCAAAGGAGGACCCTCTGTGTACTAGGAAGGATTGGAGAAGTGTGGTCCCTGTTGCTTCTCAATAGGAGATGGAGGACTTGCAAAGAGAACTGGCAGCCCATGCTGTGCATACCCACTGGTGTATGGCATTGTCCTCGTTTGCATGAAAATATGTATTTGATGACTTGCAAGAGTAACAAGAGGCTTCAAAATAAGAATTCTATTTATGCCGCTGCTGCTTTATTCCTTCCCCCAAGGTCTCATAGAAGTGATGGTGGAAATGGACTTCAGGAGGTCTGTAAAACAACCTCCTGCCTGGAGTGGGACTGTCTCCAACACCAGATCAGGCCAGCTGTAGCTTTGACTACCCAAAGTTTGATCACTACTGCAGATGGAGATGTCGCCACCTCTCTGGGTGGCCTATTCCAGGTCTGTGCTACCCTCCTAGTGCATTTTTTTTTTCTTAATGTGCAATCTGAACCTCTTAAGCCACAATATGTGGCCATTGCCCCTATCTGCGATTACCAAGAAGAATTAGGCCCTGTTGTTATTGTAACTCCCCTTCAAATTCTGTGGGCAGGAGTTTGACTTTAGAAGGTGACACCAATTTCCCTTTTTTATTGCTTTTGTGTTTGGGAATAACTCTGTGGTCGTGCAGTTTTCTGTGGTCATGACCTCCTCAGATGGGGAAGACCTGTTCCAGTTCCAAGCCCTACAGGAAGGGTGGGAAAGTCTATCCCATGCAAGTCCACAGGGCAAACTGTTTCTTTGAAGAAGAGTTCACTTTCTTTCTTCCATGGCTTATTTCACCAAGATGGAGAATCCAGTAGCTATTAACATTGATCAGTATAAAGGATTATAAGGGGCTGAGCTCTGATCGGGAAGCTGAAGGCAAAGACAGGGGCTATGAGAATGAAGAAATGCCCACTGTAGGAGAAGATCAGGTTCAAGACCACCTAAGGAGCCTAAAGGTGCATAAGTCCATGGGACCTGATGAAATCCATCCACGGGTCCTGTGGGTGCAGGCAGATGAAGCTGCTAAGTCACCTTCCATTGTATTTGAGAAGTCATGGCAGTCTGGTGAAGTTCCCGCTGAATGGAAAAGGGGACACATAACCCCCATTTTCAAAAAGGGGAAAAAAGGAAGACCCCGGGAAATACAGGCCAGTCAGTCTCACCTCTGTGCCCAGCAAGATCATGGAGCAGATCCTCCTGGAATCTCTGCTAAGGCACATGGAAAGTAAGGAGGTGATTGGTCACAGCCAACATGGCTTCACCAAGGACAGGTCACGCCTGACAAATTTGGTGGCCTTCTACAATGTTGCTACAGCATTGGTAGACAAGGGGAGAGCAACAGACGTCTACCTGGACTTATGCCAAGCATTTGACACTGTCCTGCAAGACATCCTGGTCTCTAAATTGGAAAGACATGGATTTGATGGAAGAAATTATTTCCTGTGAGGGTGGTGAGGCACTGGAACAGGCTGCGCAGGGGAGTTGTGGATGCCCCATCCCTGGAGGTGTTCAAGGCCAGGCTGGATGGGGCTTTGAGCAACCTGGTCTGGTGGGAGATGTCCCTGCCCATGGCAGGGGCATTGGAACTGGATGATCTTTAAGGTCCCTTCCAACCCGAACCATTCTATGACTCTAAGTTCCCAGTCTTCCCTATTATTTTCCCCTTATTCTGACTCACCTGGTCTGGTTGCCTCCTTTTGCTCCATCCTGGGGGAAGCAGAGTGCTCAACGCATTGCTCACCTCTCCTGTGACCTCTCTGGTGCCGCACCTTTGTTGGATGACAGGAACAAAAACAGCACAGAGAATTCCCAAAAGGGTGAGGACTCCTTAATCCCTTCAGAAAACTAACCCAGTACTTCGTGGGTGGGTCCCTGCTAGTCTCAGAGTAAATTAACATCTCCTTCCTCATCCACAGCTCTCTGCCTTTCTGATCACACTAAATGCAAGTGCCAATCCCATGCGCCTCTGACCAGTCTGATCTCCGTGTTTGCAAAGGCCATGCCTCGTGGGGACAAGAGTCTTACCCTCATAAAATCCCAGCTGTTTTCCCTTTTCCTAGTTGCACATATGGGTATCTAATCACAGGTCAAGTTGTCTGCGCAGCAGCCAGTGAGACAGTCCCCTCATAACGACTGGTTTACATCCATCAACAGTTTTGCTGCTTCTTCAGTGACGTCCCTCAATGTTTTCCGTAAATATTTCTCTCTGGACTGAATCCTTCATCTGTTTGTTTAGCATCTTTCTTCTGTCCTGTATTTTGTATGGTCACATCACAACGGTATCAAGACTCCCTGTGGCTTGTATTAGATGCTAACCATTGAGATGTTGGAGCATTTGCCTCTGTTTTCAGACAAAAAGGCTAAAAAAGGTCAATTGCCCAGGTTATACTATAGATTGCAGGTGAGATTGGACTTGTGGACCCTATTCCTGTCCAGTCAGACCATCCTTTCCATCTGGTGCTCCAAGAAAGACACGTTCCCTAGGACAGACCCCAGCTTACAATCGCCGTGTTAAGAGATCTTGAAGTTTTCCTGCCTTTCCCTGGATTTGTAAGGTTGTGATTTATCAAGCAAGAACATAGCAAACCAACCTCTTGATCTACAGCTTCACCGCAGGGGTGATTCATACGGACTGCTGATGGTATCTGGCACCAGCTTTTGGCTGCTCTTCTGGAAATAGTGAGCCATTTGTGGATATCTGGTCATTAGAGGATGAATTTTTGTTTGCTCTCACCTGAACTTAATTCAGACTTAGGTGCCACACATCTCCATTAATCCTCTTAGCTGTGATTTGGTTGCACCCTCTTACCTGAAAGAAAGGAATTTGATAATGCCCCGATGAAATGAGCTGCAGCGATCTGACATTCAAACCCAGACAAACAAAACTCTCTTGACTCGCTTGGAGAAGAAAAAAACCACATCAATTACACTGTCAGTTGTATTTACCTTGCACCAGCCCTGAACCATCCCAAGGCTGAAACATGTGCTGTCAACGTCTGGGGCAATGCCTCTGCGGTTAAGGATGTGCCCCGGTTGCTGGGATGGACCTGGGGGGCACGGCACCCAGAGGTGCATGTGTGGGGCTGAAAGAGGCTGCAGGAACAGCAAGGAGCGCCGTCTCTGACGCACAAATGCCATATTGAGTTCAGCAAAGCACATTTTGTAAGCTTGGGCTTGTTTTTTAAAAAAAAAAAAAAGAAAGAAAGGAAAAAAAAAGAAAGAACCTGCTGGAAAGAGGTGGGGGGGTTTTCCCAAGTTCCTGCAACATTAGACACTGCTTGCATTCCTCTGCTATGAGGACAGTGTAGTCCAGAAATGCTCACTTTGTTTGTTTTTCCTCCAGCCTTTGCTCCTTGCCTAAGTCTGGCGATTTACGCTGCACAGCAGCGCTCTCCTCCCCGGTCCCCGGGGTCAGAATGGAAACCTGGCTCCTTAGGGTAAGGTTGGGAATAGCCGGTTGTGTGCCCGTGCAGGGGAGCAGAGGGCAAGCACCCTGATCAAGCCCTGGGCTTGCAACGCCCGTCGATTTTTTTTTTGCCTCTTCTCCCGGGGCTGCTGGTGCATCACTCCTCTGAGCTGGGAAACCTGCCACGGTGGCTCTCGAGAGCGGCTCTCCTCCCCAGGCTGATGAGCAGCGAATAAGGAGGGTATTGTTTTGCTGTCGTCTACCTCTGCACGTCCGATGGGGAAAATTAAAACAGACACATGAGCGGATTAGGTGTCAGAAAACGTCTAATTATGGCTTATAAAATTACCGGCTCAGTGGCTTATGAATGGAAATGTGCAGGGAACCCTGTATCAGCGTAGTCCCCGGCTTATCCCTGAAAGGCTCATCTCCAGAGAAAAGGGAAAGGAGGAAACCCACCAGCGCTGTCCTCTCTAGCCGTGGGAGATGCAGCTAGTCAAGATTCCATCGTGTCTGGTTCCTTGGGAGCAGCGCGTGCCTTATGTTTCAAAACAGCCTGTCTCCTGGAGGACAGCAAAAGATACGCTGGTATTCATTACATGGATCTCTGCACGCTCTCAGCTCCTTGGAGTGCTAATTCGGTTTCTGTTGTGATTTTTGCTGAATGGTGGAGATTGATGCAGTGCTTGGGGTCTTTGCCTACATGTGCAAGGCTTCAAGAAATTCAGATGGAGGCCTTTACCCTCCAAATTTATGATTTTATGGCTTAATGGTTATGGTTTGGTTAGGGTTTAGTGATACAAAATGGTTTAATACTTCTCACTTTTGACAATTTTCCATGAAATGCAGGGATGACAGCAAATATCTTTTGCTCTCAGTTTTGAGCATAATATGTTTTACGGTATAACATCTGCATCTTTGTAGCCTATATGACAAAAGCTGTCCTCGGAGCTGTCTGCCAAGGCACGGCAAGGCAGAGGTGTGACTCCCCAGTAGGTAATTACTTGCTTCTTTGTTTGATGGACTTTGTGTGCACGCAAAATGCATACGCACAAATAGGAATTCACAGAGGTTTTTTGCAGCAATCTCCTCAAACCTTTCAGAAGAAGTGTTTCAGTGAAACTTTGGTGCAACAGCAGGAGAAGTATGACAACGTTTTTTTAAACTTTTTGCAAGGTAGCCTAAATCTGGCCTTTCGTAACATACCGGCTGCATCCTTAACTGTTGGAGAGTCTGTATCCCTCCCTCTCAGTAACCAATACCCTATGCCTGGTATGTCATATCCATCTTCCTGACTGCTCAGAAGCCAGTGGCTGCTGCAGAGTCCAAGGGCCAGATCTTGGATTAGCTCATATAGGCCATACATGCAATGGCTGTCCTCCCAGTGACTCATGGAAATAGGTGTGCCCTCAACTTCTCTTGGAGCCTCTAAGTGGAAAAACTCAAATGGAAAGGGAATAAATACCTTATACCTTGCCTTGTGTGCTTGTACTTGTCCCGTCGCAGCCCTGGATGAAGACCCAGAGTTTTAGCCCTGCCTTAGAGAGATCCTGGGCGCAAGGTTGCATGGGGAGTTGTTCAAACTGGCTGATGTTTATGTTTTATGGGAAATAATTTTTTGGTCACTTTATGTTTTAAAATTGATTGCAAGATACGTGTATCCCTGGGCTTTGAATCTCTACCCGTTGAATATTTACCTGTGCAAACCCAATGAGTGCTTTACTCAGCTTTTGTGTGCAATTTCCTATATTGCCTTAATTTTGTAATCGAGATGAAGTTCTCCTTCAGAAAATCGCTGAGCTACTACAGGACACAACCCAGACTGCTACCAACATTGGCAGTAACGTTTGCTGCCACGGGTTAGAAAATCATAGTAACTCTGAGAGCAATGTGTTGTAGGAGTGGATAAATAAGGACACAAGGCCCTCCAACAGAGCTGGTTGCCCTCAACAGGTCACCATGATACCTGAGATGGCTGGGGATGTGTGTACACAAAAAACTCATAGGCTTGGACTTGTCTGTCTTCTACTTTGTCTCCATATTCATAGAAATTTGGAGGTTTTTCAGAAAGTTACCATGAGAGATTTGACTGAATCTGCTGGAATCGAGCTCTTTCCCTCAAGGAAAGGAAAGGTGCTCCTCCAAGGTAGGTGGGCAGGTATTATATGCCAGCAAAGTGAAAGGCTGCACTGCACCTGCACAGGCTTCTGCAGGCAGAACTGCACTCACCTGGCCACCCAGCCTTCCAGCTGACTGCGTTGGACCAAATTTGAAACCAAGAGTTGGAGTGGCTTTGGCAGGTGATGCTCTCAGCACAGCATCTTCAGATTGCACGTGTCCTGCTTAGGTGCAAGCCTGCAAATGGCTGCAGTTAACATATCCATGAGTAGAAATGTGGACTGAACATCGGGGACTGGTTTGGGGCCGTTTTTTTGGACCAGTGACCTTAGTCCGAGCAAAGGGGCTGGTCCTAGCTGTAGCTATAGTCGTGAGATGGTTTTGATGGAACGTTGCTCCACATGCAGAACGTGACCTGGGGAGCCAGATTGCACACGTGAAGGTCAGTGCCACTTTCAGTCAACACCATGCGGCGTTTAACATCCTAAAGGAGGAGTCCTGACCCCAGCATGGTGAATAGCAGAGTTCCTGTGGGGCTGAGATTTCACAGGACTCTCCCAGAAATACAGCTTGTCAGACTTGTGATGCAGCTTCCTCTTTTCCTCTGGTGCAAAGTCGGGGGTTTTTTGACTGAAAATGACCTTTTTTGTGTGCACATCTGCTTTCCACCCCAAATCTTGGTATTTATATATCACGCTACTGACAACCAAGCTGTTCTGGCTGAAAACCCAAGTATTTTTGTGCAAAATGGCATTAGCATGTCTCATGGGAATTGTGGTTTTCAGTACTTTCTGCTTCCATTCTCCTTTCTGGGCCAGGTGTTGTTGCAACCTGCAGCTCTCAGGATGCACATGGACAGAGAGAGTGTGTGTGCTAAGCTAGAAAAGTCTTTTGTTTTCAAGGTCTTGTGAGTTTCAGTGAAAAAACTTAGGCTACAAAACGAAATGGGAGGGGGGAAAGCTTTAAAGGAATAAAACTGAAGCGCAGTGACACGTTTTTGAGTCATGATATTTCACTGGAAAATATTTTTCTCCTGTGGAAAATTCTGATAAAACCAAAATCACGTATCAGCACTTCCTAGAGGAAAATGCCTTTTCCTCGCAATTTTCATTCTAGTCTACTCCTATAACAAGAAAAAAGTTTTGATGGCAGTTGGCTTATGTGGGATTTTAACAGCCCAACTGAATGCATCAAAAGCCTTCAAGATATTTCACAGGAAAATTCTCTTGAGTTTTATAATGTTCGTCCAGCACCCTGCAATTCGGGAAAGTATTTTGATACCCGAAAAGTTTATTTGCAGAATTACCGAGTCGGATGTGGAGCTGGCTGAAATCAATCTAAACTCCATTGACTTTAGTGCTACGGTGATTTACAGCGCCGGGGAATGCTGCTTGGTGATTTGAGCCTGCAGTTTGTCGTGCACACAGCCGTCAAAACCTGGGGTGCTCGAATTGCCAACTCTGTGCTGCTTTCTGTTACCGATAGGGGAAAAGTGGTATAATGTGGCTGCAACTGTTTGCATAAATGCGCTTGTTTCCATGAAGGGAAAGGGGTTTTCATAATTTTTGTGGGGTTTTTTTTTCATTTAATTGTGTGGTTTGATGGTATTAATGGTGTTTTATAAGTTTTAGCACCTCTGCTGAAATACTGAGATTTGGGTGTATGCTCAAATCCATCTGAGTGATTGTGCCAGTCCCATCTGAGAAAAAAAAAAAAAAAAAGAGCTTTTTTCAGTTAAAAAGTTCCTCTTGGAGTCGCAAAACGACGCATTCAGCTACACCAATCCATGGAAATCACTGGTTGTGTTTATACAGCAATTAAAGGGGGATTACAGCTGCCACGGAGCTCAGCACCCCGGTCCCTTCCCCTCCCCTGCACGCACTGGGAGCCTCAAAGCCACATTGTTCCCCGTAGCTGTCAATGCCAGCCCGGGGACAAGGCGGGTCGTGAAAGTGGGAGAGGGTAGTTTCTGCCAGGGAGTGAGATTTAAAAAAAATAATAAGAGAAACAAAGGAAAAAGGGTGGGGGAAGGAACGATAATTATGTTTTCTTCTTCCAAAGGTGTTTTCCATGGCCATCCTTGGTGCAGGGCAGCAGGGAAGGGAAACGTCCTTTCCAAGTGCACCCTAGAAATCATCCTTTGGGGATGCGTTGAGCAAGGTGCTGTGTGTGACAGCATGTGAGCAGAGGTTGTCCTTGCTCTGAAAGCACTGGCTTAGCATGAAGGACTCTGTTTGGAGGTGGCATCCTGAGAGTCTGTGCTCCTGCTCTGCTCGGAGATCTTGCTGAACCCTCGTGCCAGGGATGGGGTGAATCTCAGAGGCCAACACATGTGTCTTCATGTCGGCATTCATCCCTCAGGCTCCGAGCGGCGGGACGGCCACCCACCGGCCACCCAGAAGAGCTGGATTCCTGCTCCCCATGGAAACAGCCTCCCATAGTGCCCATCCCTGCCCAGTCAACCGTAATCCCCCCTCCGAGGTCACCCTAAGAAACCTCCCAGCTCTCTTATCAGTGAGGATCTCCCTTTGACAAATATTTAGGAGAGGCAAATTTGCAGGGGTGGAGGTGAACCAAGGTGGGTGGCAGGGCCCCATGCCGCAGAGGTGCTGGTGGGGACAGGACAGGGGGCATGGCATGGACATGGGGTCCCTGTCGTGTGTGGGACCACCACAACCCCCTGTCACCCTCCTGTGTAGGGGAGACCTGGCTGTGCTTCTCTGGCTTGGAGCATCTTGACCTCTGCTGCCAGCAGAAAGCCTTTAAAACAAGTTTTGGGGTGACTTCCCCAGGAGAAGATGATCCCTTGGTGATGGAGAGTGTGGTTGGAGGTGGGAAGATGTGTGTTTCACTCAGAAAAAAGAGCGAACAGGTTTTCTTGTGGAGAGAGGAGGTTTAGGGGGGATGGGGAGCCCTGCTCCATGCCAGGTACAAGTCCAAGTGCTGAGAAGCCACAGGCTACGGCTAAGAGATAACAGCTTTGCAGTTAAATGGTCAGATATCTCCATTCTCAGTTCTCATATAGTTTTTAAAGACCCACCAGAAAACAAAATCCAGCATTTATCCTGTCCGCCTCACGGGCGATGGATGGAGAGTTGTCCACAAAACATATCCTCCAGACACAGCAAGAAGCAGGAGAGACACCAGTCCCTCCCTGATGTAAGGTACAGATTCAAGTCCATGCATGCCTTACCCTGATGCTCACATGGATTTTTATTTCCAGAAGAGTATGTATTTTTACTTGGTGGTAGGGCAGGAGCTGTTTTGGTGGCGCTTCTTCAGGGCTTGTGAGGTAAAGTCCCCTGAGAGAGCCAGCATGTGGGCTGGATGAGCAGTGCCAGGCAGAGCCCTGGTGGGAAAAGAACCCAAGCTGGTACCAGAGAGGGAAAGGGAGAGCTGTCACAGAAGCAGAGGAGGAGGCCTGGGTGCTAGGGATGAGGAGAAAACGGACACATAGTGCCACCAAGTTTTGACGCAAGGACTCAAAGTGTGGGACTGTGAGAATAGCTCAAGTGGCTGATAAGAGATGATCCTGGCCACGGTGTTGTGGACGGACCAGCAAGAGTCAAAATGACTCATGAGGCACTTCCTGCCCAGCCTCTCCATCCGCTGGAGGTGCGTGTCGGTACAGATCAGGCTGCAGGTTCCAACCCCCAGGTCTCCATTTCTCTGAGCGCTCAGAACTGTGTAACCAAGTTTGTAGCTGAAATTCATAGCGAAACCGGTGCTCACCCCACCCACGGGGGCACACGAGGCTTGGGTAATCTCTGCAAAGAACATGAAGATCTCCAAAGGGATTGAAAAAGAAAACACTACCACCACCACCAAAAAAACCCAAAACAAAACAAAACCCAATCAAACTCAAACTACCCCAAAACCCAGGCTTTGGGAAAGTAACAAGTCCTGTCCCAGCTTTTGGTCTGACCTTGGTCATGGCCACAGATGCACCAAACCTGAGCACCTCAAGAAAGATGACCGCACCTCGGTCCATAAATACCTGTGCATATAGGTGTAAGCTCCGTTTTTCTTTCTTTTCCCTCTGCAGCATGCAGTCAATCGTGCCTTACGAAGGAGAGGTGACTATGAAAGCTGGAGGGGCTTTGTCACCCTGCTAATGGTATGTAAAATAAATGGGGGCCCGGGAACCATTGAGCTGAAAGTACTAATCAGCCTGAGTGATAACATCCTTCTCCCTGGACAGGCAGCATCTAGAGCGTCTGTGGAAATGAGTTGACCCCACATAGTCCATCATGGTAAGTAAATGATATCCGGAGGCTTTTGCAGCATTTGTTGGCTTTTTACATCTCCCCATATTGCTCTTTTTGCACCATGCAAACTGGCCAGTGGAAAAGGACACGTGCCTTTACTTCTTCAACAGCCCAAACATCGGTGCAGGAGACAGTCAAGGGCCATTAAGGTTTTGGGGTTGGTTCTGGAGCCCCTTTGCACACACATCCCATGTCTCCTGGTTAGAGAGGTCGAAAAACCCTGCCAAAGAAAGAAATGCAACTTCTACTTGGGTTGAGCCTCATCTTTGTCTCTTCTGCCTGCCGAAACCCAGGCGGTGCCCAGCAGACTGCATGGCTTGCAGGGGCATCTAGTGGCTGAACGCTGTACAAGTGATCGGTAGCTGCGATGCGTTTTATACCCTCCTCTGATATCAGCTCCAGTCAGTCCTCTCATCCTAAACATGTCAGTGTCCCTCATTCCACAAGCACAATCAACGCCTCGAGGTCAGAAACATTGCCAACAATCTGATTTAAAAGGTCCCCCTCCCGCCATTTGCCCACCCCACCCCACCCCCGCTTCCCAAAATACCCGTTTGGGATAAGAAGCAGAACTTTGCAGGTGGC
>JAOXNO010000078.1:41919327-41959791 GCA_028565335.1 Limnodromus scolopaceus
TCTTGTCCTGTCCCTGGGCACCACTGAAAAAAGACCGGCCCCATCCTCTTGACACCCTCCCTTTAAGTATTTATAGGTGGTGATCAGATCACCCCTCGGCATCCGTGCTGTGTTCGTGACATGGGAGGAGACGCGTGGATGCTTTCTCATGCACTGGGATGAGTGGCTAGAGCAAAACACGGGTAGCTCTCCCCAGGGCTGGTATTTTAGCAAGAGACAAGCACGGGTCAGGTCTGTAGCTTCAGCAATGTCGAGTGCGTTGCTTTGCAGGAAGCCTGTCTGTAAATGTCACCCGGAGTGGGGTGCTCCGGAGAAAATGCCCTGGAGCGCTCGAGTTTGGGTTTGGATGGGAAAAGCGGTGCATTTCCCTGCGAGGGAAGCGGGGATGAGCAGGAGGGACAAAAGCGGCACAGCAACGACATCTTGTGATGCACAGCGACGGCTGCAGGTGCTGGTTGGGAGAGGCAAGCGCTGCCACCTGGGAAGCCCCTTGTCCCCTTGCTCAACTGGAGCACTCGGCAGTGTCCTCACTGGGAGGGCAGGGAGAGGGGAGCCTACAGGCAGGGAGGGATGTTGTTCCCAGTGTGCTGAGATGAGCCAGAGCCAAAGCAGAATTTTGGCAACGGCAGAGCTGGGGTGGGAGTGAAAAGGCTACTAAAGAAAGTCCTGCTTATTGCATCCTCTTTTTTTCTTGTTTTCTTTTATTATGGCATTGCTGCACAGAAAGTTCTCCCAGGTGCTCTGTGGAAACCTGCGCTCCACCCATCCACAGATACCTGCTGAAATAGGTACACGAATAACATTTAATTTTCTTTTTGCAAGAAGTGTGCAAGTGCGAATATTCTGGCTTATATCTGAGGATCACTGGGGCTGAAGACCCACATCTCAAGATGCAGACTGGCGTTTCATCCCAATCAAGGGCAGTAGTACCCAACCCTTCCCACTTTGATTGCACCAAAGAGGAGCAGCAGTGAAAGTCACTCCAGACTTGCACCCTGGGACTCAAAATTCAGTGTTTCTAGTGGAAAGGCAGCAGCAAAGGCTGAGGGCAGGTTCAGTTGGTGCCCCACCACTGCCCAGCTTCTGGAAGAGGAGGCTTTTTAAGGTACCAAACCAGCAAGGGGACAATTCTTCTTAAGGCCCTTTAGCTGTAACCTGGGTCGAATTATGATCGCTTTTATACTGAACTCAAGCAAAATCAGAAAGTTTTGCAGCCATGGTAGCTGAGTCTTTGTTTTTGTCCACACCAGTGCTTCAGTGCAGAGCTTGCAAGACAGAGGTCACGCTCCAAGATGTGTCAGAAATAAAGGGAAGTCTTCGCATGAAGCCCTGCAACACCAAACTGCTGTGCTTCAGGTAATCATAAGCAGAAACCAGAAGGCTGAGCTGCACACTCCTGCCTGACCTGTGTTGCATTACGTCTCTGGGTAGGACTTTTGGAGACACCTAAGGCACGTAGGAGCAGAAAATACTGCTGAAAGTCAATGAGACTTTGTGCAGAATAGCCTCAGGTGCTTTTGAGAGACTTGTCCTCTTGTGCGTTGCTTTAAAGACTTGTAAATTATAGTTAATTCCTATGGCTTAGGTGTATTAGCCGATAGAGCCCAGGATTACATTCCTGTCCTCCTTAGGATCCCACTGCTGGGGCCTCCTCCGAGACAGCCTGGATTGAAAGGTTGGCAGGGCTTAGGAGTGGCAGCTCCTGCCTTCGGCTGCATGGGAGAGCCATGAGTATTGTTGGTGTCCCATTCCCCAGCCTGAAGGGTCGGGTCTGCATACCACAGATGGGACAGTCCTCTTCCACCACAAGAACTCAAACTTATTCCGTGCAAGCTGCTGGGGACAAAATAAAGCAGGTTGAGCTTTGGTCGTCCTCCGGGTCACCTCAAGCTGAGAAACCGTGCTACTGACAGAGCACCTCTGCAAGGAAAAGGAGAGTGGCTGCAGTTTTGTGTGGTTTGTGATGCCAACTTCTCTTTCACGTGGAAATGGAGCACTCAGACTGAAATTAATGCCAGCAAGGATTGTAACCATGCCACAGAGCCATTGTGCCTTTACACATCTGTTGGAGTTTTCTCATTGACTTTGGTTTGGGTCTTTTTTAGGGAATATCAGTCCTTCCTGTGTTCTTCACAGATAATCAGGAAGAAGTGTCATCCTTCCCCCCCCCATAAATGAGATAAAAACCGGACAGGTTCCTATCTAACCCATAATTCACTTTGGAGAAACTTCTGAGATTGGCTGCAGGTGGTGAACCAGCTGCAGGGTTTTGTCTACTTCATCACTGGGTTTTCCAACCCATTCTGATCAGAAACAGCTTGTTGCCTCCAATGAGCCTGGCCGAGGCAGTTGGCTTCAGGCAGATCAAGTAATTTTGTCCTATTGGACAGACAGGTAAAGCATGGTCTGCAGGAAACAGTAGGTGACTGAGGGTGGGAGGAGGGTCTGATAACAGTCTTTTGCAGAAAAGTCTCTGTTTTTTTGTCCAGAAACCAGCACCACAGCTCAAAAAATCATAGACAAGGGTTGGTGTTCATTTACATCTGGATGCTTGTGCAGCACCTGGCCTATGGGGCCACCAGCCTTCTCAATTTTTGTTGTGGTGTTGGGCTTTGGTGCTAGACTACATCAGAAAGGAAGCATAGTTGCACTTACTCTCTGGGTCTGGGAAAACTTCAGCTCCCAGAGGCAATTTGCAGTATTATGACAGCATGTCTCAATTCTGCTGAAATTTCATAGAAAAAAAAACACAGAAAAACTTTAGCTGCCTAGCTAGCTTCACAACCAGGTTCAAAATGGAGACCAAGGTTGTCTTCTCTGTGCATACTGCAGTAAAATATAAATTCCAAAACATATCCAGGTGGTTTGCTGCTCTAAGTCTTCCTCTGTTGGACTGGAAAATGTCTGTATAATTTCATTCTTTTTTGAGATCTTGAGGGGAGCTCAGAGTAAATGGCACTGAGCACAAGACAAGGCCATGGCTGCAGACAGGGACTGCATCTCGGGATGTAGATCAACTCTTTGAGATGACTATTGCGTTTTATGGGGCTTTCCCAGCGTGGTTGTCACAGTCCTAAAGGCGACATTGTGTAATGTAGGTGTATCAGACCCTAGTTTGGAAACTCTTTTGGAGGCTGCCTGACCCACTGCCTCAGCCAAAGCAGAGGGAGAGCAATGGCCATGGCGGGTCCCTCCTCTCTTGGTTTTCAGAGGATACTCACCCCAGAAGTTGGGCTGGGTAAAATCATACCGGAGACGTGCAGTAAGGTTAGCCATGTCGCCTTCTCTTTCTTAATCCCTGCAGACAGAAAACCCAGCTGCTGCTGAATCAGGAAATGGTGATTCATAGTGGAAATGGCTCTCACACCAAGAAGCCAATACTGTGTCTTCATGGTACCCACAATGAAGACTAAAAGCTTGTCATTGAAATTGGGGAAGACAGTTGGATTGTTCTTAGTCATCTCCAGTGCCTGTGTGGATGAGGGTGGAGGTGGGTGTGATTTATTTATTTTTTAAATTATTTTTCTTTTTCCCTTGCGCCTACAGATAGAAGCGTGTGTGATGATGCTGCTCACAGCAGCCTCCTCTGAGCAGCGCTTAGAGGCCCACGAGTGCTCAGGCTTGCTCTCGGGACTAAGGGGGCAGCAGAAATAAATGAATAAAGACAGGAGAGCAAAATGTAAAGCTGTGAATCAGCCTCAGTGCACAGGGCGTTGTGGAACAAAACGGGGCTCGGCTGACCCCGACACGCTTGTCGAGGAGATGCCTATCTGGGTGCAGTGGAAAAAACTTGCAGAGTGAAGTGCTCGTGAACTATTTTAAGGTTGCAGCATTGTTCGTCTTACAAAGATAACTTAAGTGTGAAACCCCTTGTGGGTTTTTAATCTCTTAAAATAGATCCTTAGGTGCTAGGTTTTCTGCTAATCGATGCACATAATGGTGTTGTATTAACGTATGACACGTCAGCTAATATAAAAGAGAGATTTTCCGTTAAGCTCCAGCATTTGTGCAACATCTGGTGCTATGACTTTTGTAAACAAAAAAAAGTCTTGTGTCCTTAGGAAACTACTTGGTCATTCCCTGGGAAGACTGGAATTCTTTGGCTGATTTCCGTCACACCTCATCGTTTCTCCAGGCCTTATGAGAAGAGGTTGGGTGAAGCAGTGCTCCCCATAGAGGGTCCCCAGGGAGGGACAGGCTTGTGGTGCAGGTTCGCCTTTTATTAGTTTCCAAGAAATTCAGCAGCACACAAAACCAGAGAAGAGGAGACTTCAGTCATTTTGCTGCTCGTGGAACTGACTCCTCGTCTCGACTAGCGAACTATTTGTATAACCGTACGGGAGGAAAAACCCGCTCGAAACCTCTCTGTGCTGATTGCCGTCTATAAAAAGATCTTGACAACCTCTCCTGTGAAAAGCTCTCACACCTCCACTCTGCAGCGTGCCTTTGATGCTTTAGCAAGTGGGTAGTCCTCAGGCTACTGAAGTGCCTTTTCTTCATCTTCCGCGCTGCTCAGCTCCTGCCCGCCCGCCCACACATGTCCCTCTCGCGGTGGAGGTGGACCCCCTAGATACGTTGGGTGCCCTCACCTTCAGTGGCGCAGGAGCGAGGAGGTGCTTGGAGGGTTCCTTATTTTGCTTGGGTACCACAGGTTTGTCAGCTGCAGTGACTATAGCAGTGACTATATAGATCGTCAGATTTCTGGGGGAGGGAAGAAGGTAGTTAGAACTGAAACTAAACTTGGGCCAGATTCTTGAACCCCTTCTTTAGGCAGGGGTCAAGAGCAATCCTTTTGCTGCTCCTCAGCTCCTATTTCATATTTGACTGGTATAAAGGAAGCATCATGTAATGGGATCACAGAAAAACAACGAGGCATGAAATTATTTTCATTCTTTTCTGGGCAAATCCCTTGTTGTAGATTATGTAATTTACCCATTTAACTACAGGTGAATCACCAATGCCTGCATAAGCCTACTGTCAATAAGGAGGGAGATTGTCCAGGACAAACTTTCAGACCTCTTGGGTCTCTCTTGCTAATGATGAAGTAATGCTCTTCACAAGTTATATTATCACCAAGGTAATGGTGAAGTTGGGGAAGGAGCACGGCGTCAGCTGCTCTTGGTGTGTGAGATCTGGATGGGGTGATGTCCCCATGCTTTAAGTATTATCCAGCTCTCCATGCCCAAAAGAAGTTTCCAGTGAAACGAAACTCGGGGTTAGCATTGGATCAAGTTGTCCACGCAGGCAGACCTCAGAGCAGCTGAACACACAGCTTTCACAAGGCCGGCGGGAGCATCCCCTGGCTGGGCTCTGCCAGCAGCAGAGATGGAGCCCAGGGCTGGATGTCCTTTGACAGGCTGTGCTAAGCAACCCTGCACGGGGACTCTGCATTCATTAGCCCCCCTGGCAAAATCTGAAACTACATGCATGCCATAGCAAATGCAATCAAGTACAACTCAGCCAACAGAAAGACAGGGCTCATCCTATTTTTTCGCTGAACTGTCTTTCAAAATGCGTTGGAAATACTGCTAGTTTTACATGGTGGATATCAATTGTTTTTCAAAGGGCTTGAAGCGCGGTGGGAGTTTTACCCCCACGGTTTGGGGAACAAGCCCTGAGAAGGCTTGACTGTGTGACAGGAAGAGTTGGTGATAGGAAACTTATTAGCAAGAAGAGCAAGAGTCGAGCCCCTCAGGCTGCCGAGGGCAAGGTTGTCTAGTGCCAGCTGCAGGAGCCACTGATGTTTCTGACCAGTCAAGTATTAATGGGGTCCTAACAAAGATAACAGAAAATGACTGCCAGCAGCAGCCTGTCATGGAAGTAGCAGGTTCGTGTTTTATTCCTGCAGCCAGAGCTCTCTTCCTCCCCCCTTCCATGGCTCAAATTGGCTGTCCCAGAAACACTGCAGAGGGTGACACTTCCCACCACTGATGTTTCCCAAAGCAGCGCAGCCTAGCACTGGTTTTGGGGATCCATTTTGGGGAGCCATTTCCCTCCCCTTCCCTGTCCTCGTGCTGTCTGCAGCATTGCTTGTCCTAAAGCAGAGCCCCTGGCTGCTACATGCACTTGGACCTCTAAGCCTGGCAGCGTTGCTTCTCCTTAGCAGTTCACTTGCATCAAGATTGTATTTGTTTGGGTTGTCAGGGAGTGTTGATCAAAATTGGTGTTTTCCTTTAAATCTGGCTTATAAACTGCTTGTCTCCTGGCTTGGCTGTGGCGCAAGGGTGTCTCCAGGCAGCAGATGTTTGGACTAAAATGTTTCTAAAATCCCTTCAGTGGCTCTTAAGTTATTAAGACTACAAACAAGGTTGGAGACATAGGAGGTGTTGCACAAGTGTTGGTTTTGGTGGGTTTGAGGAAGTTTATCCTCCCTATGGAAAGGGAAGGTTACTCAGGCACTGACACAGTGTTTGGCAATGACCTCTACAGGATTTGCAAAGGTGAGGAAAGCTCTGATGTCCTATAAGATCTTGTCTCTTTTGTATATGTGGCAGGGCACGGTCTTAAGAGATCTTCAGTTGCCTAGTGCAGGGGAGCTGCTGAGAGTTCAAATCTGGGTTTCAGTGGGTTTCTTGTCTTCCAGTTGATTCAACGAAGGGATTTTGTTTGCTGTGGGTGAGGTGTGTTTCACAGCAGTGTGAACCTCCATCATGCATCCTGCTGAATCCTGCTGCCCTGCACATGACACCCAGCCTTAGGTTAGTATAACCAGACCAGACTCCTGGCCTTTCCCACATGCTGAGCAAAGCCATTCTGCACTCCAAGCGCTGAGCCAGGCAGAAATTATCTTCTCAGTCGATATGCAAAAGTTTCAAAGGTGGGGATATAAAAGTACTGCCCCACTTTCTGGGAGAGCAAAAGGGACAAGGGGCCCAAAAGGACTGTCTGTCAGGTTTAGGAACTGAGTCTAAACCCAGAGAATGCTCTTCAGTCTTAACAACATGTCCTGCTTCTGAGAGATGATATTGAAACTTCAAAAATTATATACAAAGCTATTGTCAACATACCTGTTCAGGCAAATAAGCAGTGAGCCTTGATCCTGTTTTCAGAAACACTAATATAATATCAGAAAGCATCAGTTTCATGAAAGCATCAGCTTAAAATGTGATGATAGTTTTCCTATGCCTTTCCATTTTGGAAGCAAAAAGGTTAAACATCAAGGAGAAACAATAAGTTAGGACTCGTATTCTAGTTTAGAGAAGTAAGGCTGAACCAAACCTTTGTCAGAGTTAGAGCTTAATGCTGATATTAACCTTTCTCCCCTTTGGTGACATGGATGCTGCTGTAACAGCCTCATCTGCAGCCGAAATGCCCTCCAAGAGTATCATGCTCACAAGAAATAGGATGCTGAAATCACAGCCTTCTCAGGGCTCACCTATGCTTTCTCTGCTAAGGCAAAATCAGTCAGATCAAACATTTACCAGACATGGATCTGACGAAAGTTCCTCACCATCCCCAGCCACCCGGTGTTTCCACTTACCATCATCAGAAATCTCCTTCGTAATGTAAACTTAAACCTCCAAAATTTGAACCATTCATGAGCACCTTGAAGAAATAATTTTTTTCCTGTCACTAGCAGTCATGGAAGGATTTTTGTATCATCACTTCTTCAGACCCTCCTCTCCTGGAACATCTTTTCTGGATGTCTGCTCTTGCCTGTGCTCTTCTGCAGTTCATGTTTTTGCCTTAAAGTCAATGCAGCACTTATCCAAGGACTGCTTTGTTTCTTACTGATTATAGTAATCCTGCAAAGGCTTTTTCTACCTGATATCAAAGACATATTGTTTGAATTTTGATCCTCTTGTAAGGACCATACTACCTCCTTCACAATAGCTGGAGTCAGCATGAGAGATTTAAATTAAGCATTTTTCCTGTTACCTAAGACATTTTTGCTTTGGACTGGGAGTAGAATTAGTTCCACAGTTACCACTAAAATAATTCAATGGTTCTGCCTAAGTTAGCAAAAAATGTCTGATTAGTCCCCTGAAAACTCCCAAGTGCCTATTACTCATGGTCACAGCTGACAGTGGATTCGGATCCAGCTTCATAACAAACTGTGGTGGAAATCCTGCCCCGCTGCCTCTGACTGCTTTCAGATCATTCCCCGCATCTCCAATTTAATCTGATCTAACTATAGCTTACTGGCAAATGACAATTCATAGTTAGGCGATTTTCAAAGTCTAATTGCTCCAGAGTTTTCTCAGTACTTCAGAATTTCTTAATTGTATTAGCCAAGGTGAGGATAATTGCTGCTTTCATATCCTTGAAACTTCTCATACAAAAGAGGCTTATGCAAGAATCTGCTCATTCTCTCCAATAAATGATCTCTCTGTTATTAAGGAGTGTGCATTGGGGGACTGCTGGGAAGCATTCCACTGCACCATTATGTACTTGAACAAAACTTGAAACTTGCAGATACAAGACTAAATTATAGTCTGGGGCAATCATCAGAACACACTTTTTTTTTCACTTTTTTTTTTTTTTTTCTTGGAGGTTGCTCTTTCAGAAGAAGAATAAGCCCCACAACTACAAATAACCCAGTATTTTGCATTTTGGGGATCTTCTGAGTGAGGGATATCTATTTATAGGTCACTGGTGCTATCCATTTATAGGCGCACTGACATTGCGCCTGCTCATGGACACCAGCGTTGTCCTGTTTAAAACTACTAGTCTGTGCCCGTCAGTGGCCTCATTTTTTGCTTTGTTTATTAAATCCTCGAGTGGGGACCATTTCTTCCCCTGGTTTGTATAGCTTCATGATCTTAAGCAATATGCAGGGCTTCTAGACGTCTGGGTATTATAGCTGTGTGCTTGTGCATAAAGTGCAATAAAGCCACTCCAGCGGGGAATTAGACATAATGTTCTTCCTTAAGCTCCAGCAATTAAACACAAACATATGCGTACCCAATAAAAAGCCATGTATCACTTCTGAGGCTACAGCTACCATTAAAAAAAAAAAGAGGATGAACCATGTATTTTCTAGCAATCCAATTCGATAGACTGAACGTGAGAAGCAGGCGTTCAGTGAGTCAAACACTTAATCCAAGAAGCAAGTTCTACACAAATTACTGATAAGGTAGACAAATTTCACAGCCTGTTCTGGGGAAAGTATTACATTTCATGGTGCTTTACAGAGGACGAGAAATCCTATTCTCGTGTGGTTTTGGATGCAGGATAAAAAGTAAAATGGGCAGCACAAAAAAATAGCAAGTGTCGCAGAGGTTTTACACAGGGTCCTCAAGAGAAGTAATCTTATTATAGGTGCAGGACTAATTTCTCTTGCACCACATGAAATAATGCTCAGAAATAGTCTAAGCATTTCTTTCAATCGCTAGACAAACTCAGGGGATAAATAAGATGGAGAGTCTTACGGTGAGTGTTTGAAGGACCGCAAGAAAATCAAACCTTCCAGGTAAGCTGTTTCCTCACTCCAGGGCTTTAAATCAAGGTGGGCTATGCCATCGTTTTGAGGCGGCTGAGGTATAATTTAGGAGCTTTTTCCAGTTACCTTGGCTGGCTGAAGTACAACGGTATAAGCTTTGCAGAGGTTTAAATGGATGTTTTTTAAAATCAGATGTCAGTGCGCTGGCTGTGGAGCTACACAGGTGCCCCAGACCAGAATGTCCTACTTGCTGTACTCCCTGTCCATCTGGGCGTGAAGTGGATCCACACCCATTGGTAGCCACCTTGGCAGCCGTTCCTTTTGTTTCATGTGTTTTTGTTGCACATACTTTTAAATCCTCTGTCTGGATTCTGGCTCTCCAGAACTAGATAGGTCTCAAAGTAGCTCTGAAACTTTTGGTAGCAACGTAAAATTTCTCCAGATCAGGAACCGGCTCACCTGGAGTTAATCTTACTCTATGAATCAGAGAATCATTGAATGGTCCAGGCCGGAAGGGACCTCCAAAGGTCATCTAGTCTGACCTCCCCACAGTCAGCAGGGACACCCCCAACTAGACCAGGTTGCCCATGGCCTCATCGCAGTGTGTTTTCTACCACTATGTTGCTTGATCATGGTCCCTTTAAAAGCATCTCCAGCACCAGGGTTGCAATAGGACCTGGTTTCTGTGGAAGAGAAAGACAGGTTTTGTACCAGAGTCCTCCTTGGGACACCTTGACCTCTGGTGCTTTACTAACATTGTGCTCCAGGGGAGCTTTGCTCCTCTCACACATTAACCCATACAATTAGAAACCTCCTGACCTTCTGGAGTACTGAGTCTCCCCTGAGAGGATCTCCTTGTGGCATTTGGAGAAACCCTGACTCTCCTGGGAGTTAGTGCCATGTAATGACCATATGGAGGAGCTCTGCTCCTGAGGGACAGATGTTTGCAGAGGCCACAGAAAGGTTTTTGCTAACCTCCCTAGTGCTTTTCGACCTCCAAGTGATGACAAGCAAGAAACTCTCCTCTAAGAGTATGTCACACTTCGGATGGGAGGACAAACATGGACCCAACCCAGCCATGCCCCATTTCCAAGGGCATGTTATAAACCAGGTACTGCTGAATTCTTGCATTAGTCTCTCTTCATTAGCTGTAGTACTTACAGAAATGAAAAAGTATTTTGAGGCATGAATCCTAAGTGTGACAAACCTATCAGATGAACTAGATGGCTCTATCTGCCAAGGATCCAGGGAAGTCTGGTTTCTCACAGGCTCATCCTGCACCTTAGCACCTTGGCATGCTCCAAAGTCCAACTAGGAGCTGTTACTTTCCTGTCACCCAATATGAAACCAATAGTATGGAGTATTTGGTCTGGAAACTTAATGCTGACTTATTTGCTGAACTTCAATAAGAACCATCACTTCTTCATGACAGTTAAGTACTGGGAGGTGCTAAAATGGTTATAAGTGACCTTCTGTAGTGAAGGATGACAAATGATTAGCTTGTGGGGGCTGTGTCAGTTATCAAACACCCAGAAATATTTGAGGGGAAAAATTGCCTCCAAACACAGATTAGTTTACTAAAAATAGCACAAGGAATGACTCTTATGTCAGATGGTGTGAAATGATGTAAAAAAAAAAGCCTTTTTGAGAGCCTCTATTACAAGGGATGTATGGGATGCTGCTATAATAGTCATTTATATGGTTGCTTGCCAGCAGGTCCATATATTTGTTACCAGCAATGAATGTCCACGCTCTCAGAGGAAAAAAATGTTTGTCCTCAGACTCTGACAAGATAGGTTTCTTACAAGAAGAACTAGAGCTGTCCAAGTGAGGTGTTGGGGTGTGGAGGGGAGTTGGAGGTGGCTCATCCCTAACATGTCACTGTACTGGAGGAGCAGGAGAAGGGGAAGGAGATGCCAGCAGGGTTCAGTGGCCCAGGGGGAGCCCAGGATAGCAAAGGGTCAGTGCTTCCTCACTGCTCTGCTGGCACAACTGCTTATCTTATCCATCTATCACACCAGGAATGTGTTTTCATTAAAAAAATTTAAGACGGGAGATCTTCCTAATATATATTTTTACAATCCCACACAACTAGAAAACCACATTTAAAAATTAAAAGGAGACTTGAAACAACTTTCAGGTATGAAACTACTTGCTATTCAGGTGTGAAACTATACAGCCACCATGAGGAAGTGTTTTCTTGACTAATATTTGCAACTAAAAACTAGATCAATGATGAGCGACAGGAAAAAACACCATGACAGGGTTCCCAAGTCTGTAAATATGCAATTAATAACATGCTTGTTTACAAGAGGCAAAAGAAAAGGAAGATAAGGGTTGGCATGAAGAAATAAAAAGCTGGTGTATGCTTTTTGGTATGGGAGCTGTTGCCATCGTTATTTAATAGAAAACCTTATAAACTGTTTTTTGCTCTCAGGACATGTGAAGTCTTCTCTTATAAACATGCTCAGAAATGGGTTTTAAGCGTCTTGTGTAAAGTGAAAGGGGCAACTGTGGGACAAACCGTAAACCTCATTTTAGAAATCTTATTCCCATTTTCCAAGGGAGCTGAGCACAAAGCAGGGCCGGAGGAGATTTGTGGCTGAGTTTGGGTCCCAGTGTGTGCTCAGGAGCAGAGGCTGGTAATATTGGCTAACATCAGCTGACTCAGTAGCAATGCACAAGATTTACGGGAAGCCCCTTCACTATACATGGTTCTGGCAAACAAAATGTATGAGTTAATTTTCCTGGGACCAAGACCCTACATTTTCTGTAGCACTTCCCTGCAAATCTTGAGAAATTTCTCAGGTGCAGTTACCTGCCGGAGAGGCACTCCTGGCTCCCCACCATGGATAATGAGAGCTGCTTATCTGTTTTAAATAAGTTGCAGCTGCCTTCCCTTTCACGTGTTCAGAAAAAAACTACATGCTCTCCTGCCAAGATGCTCCTGAGCCTTTTGCAGAACTGCTGGAGAGTTTATTGAAGCCCAAAGCAGGGCTGACAGACTTCTCACTGAAACTTTTTATGGTGGAAAAGCCAGGTTTGCAGCTAATCAACTCTGCTATTTTAGGGAATGGCATTCTCAAGGGTATCTTCTTTTTGCCTTCTCTTTTGAACGGTATTTTTCTTACTCTCCCAGAGGTACATTCTCTGCCCCTCTAAATCTCCTGGGGTGCCATTCTCCCCGGGGTGAGGCAAGGAGACCAAGAAAGACCCAGTGATATGTGACCATGGTTTCAGGAGACTTTACATAGGCTTTATTGCCCTGCCATGCAGTAAGATGTGTAAATATGGTGTGTAGGGACATGTTTTAGTGGTGGGCTTGGTAGTGTTAGGTTAACAGCTGGACTCAGTGATCTTAAGGGTCTTTTCCAACTTAAATGATTCTGTGATTCTAAGATGATGGGAGACCGTTTCTGCTAGGAGAAGAGGAAGAAAGGCCGGGACTTGTGACTGGGAGCTGGTTGCAGTTTGGAAATTACCTGATGAGAAAGGTCATGTATGGATAAAAGGAGAAGGTGGGGTTGTTTGTTCTTGGTTGCCTGTGTCGGTTTTAAGCTGGGGGACCTGCCTGTTTACCTTCTCTTGGCTGTGATCTCAGGCTTTTTGTCTCCTTGTATATGATCCTCAAAGCTAAGAAGAGATACCTTCTGAAATGCATGTCCTTCACTGCTTAAAACATTTCTGTCCTCCCACAGGGGCACCTCTAGCAGATGAGAAGGAGCTGATACTGACCTGGCATTTCCCAGCAGCCTGCTCAGAAGGTGCAGCTATGGAAGAGGAAATACCTCCTTACCTGGTACAAGGTCTCTCTTATGCTATGGGGATACAGGTTTCTCTTCTATTTCTCATCAACCTCAAAGGCTGACAGAAATAATGTGTTCTGGCTAGATGCTGTCAGTGGGAACAAACCCATATCAGACCTTATAAAGGTACCCTTATAAAGGGGCTTCCAACAGGGCTGGGAGCTTGCAGATGAAAACACCTGGAGTGCCTGTTTGTAATGCTGCGATTTGCAATGTGTTGTGATGCTTTCTGGAAGTGTTTAGATAACTTAATGGGCCCCTTATGGCATCTGAGGAGACAAGATTTGACATTCTTTAGTCAACGCTTTGACAGGGAGAACATATGTATTTAATTAATACCGCTCTACAGTAATGGGTACGAGGCTGTGGAAAGCCAAGCAGGGATAAGAACAACATTGCCCAAGTCCAGCACTGCAGAAAGAAATTATTAGTTTAACGGGGCATGAAATTATCTATTCTGTTTTCTTCAAAGTTAATCGAAGTTCGCAATATAGTCTGCCAAGGCTGATGAAACCCTGTCAGGGTTGCCCACCCAAGAAACCCAAAAACATTTGCCTTCAGTATAAGACTCCGATGTGTAGCCCTGAGGACTGTCAGCAGGCTATCTGCCCCTGCACACCAAAAGGGACCAAAGACCATTCCCTGGCAGAGCTCACCTGCTCATTCTTTTATAAATCCTTTTTCCTGTTTATCACCCTCTGTGGCAGGGAGTTTAGAGGACTGCCAAGTATAAAGCATTTTTATCAAATTTGCAAGTTTTCTGCAAGGGGCAATGGCCACGGAATGGGTTTGCTGCATGTGCTTTGTGGTGACCGTGTTGCAAGCTGGAGGAAATGCTCCCTGCTCAGCCCAGGAGTTGTAGAGCCAGGTGGAGAATCCAGAAAATGCTGAATTTTGTCCCTACTACTGCTAATGGCTAAGACACGGCAAATGAAAAACTTCACAGTTTTCTTACAGTTGGGGGATGATAGTGGCAGTAAATTGATGAATAACAATACAGTGCTCTAAGGAGCGGGTTTTAGTTCTTCCTGGAGAGGAAAGCTTTGTGGCTGGGTTCCTGGGCTGCTTTGAGCATACAGATGTAGGAATGGGACAATGATATTTCTCCAAATACTGAACACATTTTGGCATCCTCATTTTGTCCCATTCAAACAGTTGAAAATTTGGCCAAACCCAGAACCGCTTCCAGGTAAAATTGTCCAAGAAGTCTTAAAATGTAGCTGATTACATGAATAGTTGAAGGTCCAATAGTGGATGAGTGATAAAACAGCGAACAGAAATTGCCCCAGCTCACCCAATCCAATCAATAGCAAAAACTCAGACCCTTGCACTCAATTTGTGACTGAATATGAAGTCAAAACAACTTTCCAAACACTGGTTTTTAGCTCAGGCTTGAAAGCTCCCCCATTCCCATCCTATTTTAAGTCCACGCCAACCAATCCTGACTCAGCGTCCTTTACCTCTGCAGTCTGGTCTGTGGTGTCAGAGGGGGCCTCTTCAGCAGAAATGTGTAACGATATGAGAATTTATTTCTCTTGCTATTGTGCAGATGGGAAATTGGCTGCTCAGCCAGTGTTAATTAGCTGTGGCTATGTGGCAAGTGGCTCTTTTCTTAAGTACTGCCATAAAGAGAAATGCTGTTGAATGGGGTAGAATGGGGCAGAACCTTTAAAGTTAAAATATAAACATAAAACATTTGCAAATATGTAGCAGTTGGCTGAAATTACAGCTGTTTATGGCCTTATATGAAATGATTGAAAACCCATCGCCTAACCAGCCCGTTGAGTCTCACAGTAATCGTTCTGGCATTGGAATCAATGACAAAACTGTCACTGGTTTCCTGGGGGCTGGGCAAGAACGCAAATACTTTCTGTGGGAAGACTTTAAATGAATTATGAGCAACACTTTAAACGGAGAAAATAAAACCCTGGGACTGATCTACATACGTTTTACACAAGCATAACTTGAGTTGTACAGAGCAACACTGATTTCTACCTGCCACTGATATGGAGGGCTTACCAGCTTGTATTTCCTGTATGCCTTAGTGGTCTCCAAACTAGGAGACCTTTTTATGAACGATGCCTTTAGACAGTAGTGGGATGGCTGAGGGCTCTTGATCAATTTTATCAGTCCAAACTTGCCTGACTATAAGGAAAAGCTTATGATGAGTGAGTAGCCTGCAGCACGTGGATTAGTTCTGCATTGCCTGGTAGCAGTGGCTGCAAAAGCAAAGGGGCATGGCTGATGGCTTATTCGTAAGATGTCAGAGGTTCGGATGCTTCATTTTAAAAAGTGAAAGGCTGATGCAGTCACAGTTTTCCTTCAGCAGCACTTTGTTCTGATCTTGCATTTCTTGATGTCGGTGGGAGTTGTGGCTGTAGCAAACCACTTGCTAGGTGCTGACAAGTGGCTCCTGACACGGTTTAAAAATAAACTCATTGTGGACTGTTAAACTCTTGCAGTATCTGTCTGCTGACTCTCCTTTCGCTCCCAGTAAGCTGTCTTGACTTTTCAATGGAGACTGGATTTCAGCAAAACAAATTAGTATTTTGTCCTACAATATAAAGTTGATTTATGGTTGATTCGATGATTTATTGCTTCCAGCCAATACAACCACTGAAATGTCAATTTATATTACCTTCCCTTCCAACCTGTATTAGCAGGGACCCTTTTAGCCATTGTTAGAGCAGCAGAACAAAGGCGGCTGGGGGAGATGTCCAGTAACCTGCTGTGGAAGTGGGGACATCAGGCTCTGCAAGTCATGGTACAGCGTGCTTTTTATCTATTTTTTTGGAGAAAACACTCCATTGTGTCAAAAGCCCTTTAAATCAAAAGCCACACTCCATGTTAAAAAGGGAAGCGATTATTGTTTCCTTGCTTAAGCCCTATCCTGCTGGTCCTGGGTCTGCCCGACATATGCTTTCCTCCCTGAAAACCCTCTCTGCTAAGCATGAGTAACGGATGCCAACCATGCTCAGCATGTGTTGGGATATAATGTAGCCCGGAGTGATTAAATTTGCTTTGACTTGCTCGTAATGCACCAATTGAAGGCCCAGATTCATGCGAATGGAAGAACACTAATGAATTCTCAGTGTTTGAGATGGAATGGATCATTAGGTGGTCACTGGTAATTTCGTTTTGGTTTTGTTCTTACTCTTCAGGAAGTAGACCAGAAAATTGGAATTTATTTTTTTTTTTCATTTTGGTCAGACTTCATCTAAAAATAAACCATAAATGTAGCATTGTACTTGGCTGTATCTTTACCTGAAGTGCAAAGATCCCTGATATAGTCTTCTAGAGGGCAGCTTAGCCTTAGATTTAATTTCAAATATGAATATATCCCTGTCCTTTCAGTAAAGTTTTACAATTTTCCGTACTTGCTTGGAATCTGTACGACCTTTGCAACACTTCGTTTATGGCTAGTGACATAACAAGATTAACATTGATCTTTCTGCAGCAAAGGTACTCCCCTACCTTTCCCCCGAGGCCCGTGAGCTGCCACTGAGTAAAACTACCACTGCATACTTGAAATTCCATATCGACCTTAATGCATAGGTAGCCTAGAAAAAAAGGGGAATTACTTATTTTGTTATATTCACTTGATGGTGCACAATTTCTCATTCAATCAACATATGCAAAGTGAGACAGAACATATGCTTACTGATTGACAAAATATAGCACAAAATCTATTTTTAAAATTTGCAGGTGTTCTTCCTCTTCTTTCAGTATTTTTTTGTTTCCTACTCGTTACAGATGCTTTGATTTTTCTAACATATGAGTACTCTGAACAGCAAGTGGTGGTCAGTTGTAGAGTCCAGCATGGAGCGCCTTTGATGGTGAAAGAAAGAATCAAGAGGTTGCTCTCCTTCAGCCCTGTGCTGGGGGGACAGTGGGAACAAAAAGGATTTGGGGAGAAGAGCAGAAAGGTGATACATCAGACAGGACTACAGTCCACCTGGAAGGCAAGGACATCTCCTAATTCCTGCAGTTACTAGGGTCTCAGGAGATAGCATTGGTTAATTTAAACTGCTTGTGTGTTGAAGTCAAGCCAATAGTCTGCATGGCAATTTGCTCCAACCTTTGCTTCGGAAATAGTCCTCTTCAAGGACTGGAAAACTTGATTTCAAGAGGGTACAGTTTTAACTGCTCTAAGACAGGCATACATGGGATGATCTGCAAGGAAGCTGGCATTAAGTAGTACCCTCACCATGACTGCATCAGTAGCCGGCTGATGCTTTACTTTAATAGGATTTTTCAACTCTGGACCTAAAAAACATAATGCAAATATACACAGCCATCCCACTTTTGGGACCCCAGGTACCATTTAACGTGACTAACAGCAACGCACTTAGTGGAAAACACATGGCCATGAAAGTCTCCCTGGGGTTATCGCCATAAGGGAAAAGGTCTTGGTAGATCCACATCCCAGCTCTGCATGTCTTGCGGTTGCATAGACTCCTGTTTTGTCTAAACAGAAGCTCACATCAGTTTCAAAATCCTGCCTGAACTTCCAGAAAGCTAAAGATGGTGTTTTCTTTCAGCAGATTTGTACGCAGGCTGAGTCCATAGCTCTAGGCTTGCAGGCAGCAGGGTTAATGCAGTCTCTCTCCTGCCTGGCACCGCTATAAATCCTCGCCGACACCTTAGCTGAGCGAAGGTGGGACACACCACCAAGTATGTGGGAGGCAGGGTAGCAGGTGTGCTGATATATTAGTTGAAAAGTATGAGGAGTCATTAGGTTTTGAGTTAACAGTTCAAGTTTGGTAATGGTGGACTATTTTCTTTTCTGCTAAGACAGGAGCAAAAGGCTTATTTTGCTTTCCCCCAAATTCTTAAAATCCAAGTTCCTTTAAAAGTGCATTGCGCGAACAGGCTGTGTGTGCATGAGCAAAAGGGATGGGACTGTACTTTAAAGCATATAATGTCTTGTTAATCAGATATTGAAATGATGACAGGGTGCAATATACCTGGGTTAAATTTTACTTAATCACTTGATTTGAGAAATTTTTTGTTTTCTAATTCAACTCTAAATGAAAGGTGAGTGTCCTATTTGCATGAACCAAATGTTGAAGATACTGGCTTCGGTTAATGTTGTCAATGTGTTTGAACATATTTTCTTACCTGACCTTAAAAACAGTTTAAGATCTTAGTAAAATTGCTTCTGACAAAAAATATGGAACTTTTTCATATAGCTGAAAAACTATCCAGTTCCTTCTGCCAGGTCAAAACCTTGATGAATGTTATACAACCTAGAAAAAAGGTTTCAAAGAAATTGAAAAAAATATAAAAATTCTTGGCTAGGTCTGTTAAGCAGTTCTTAGCAAACATAGGCATTTTTTTTACTCTAGATAATATTGGCAGATACTTTTGGTGCCGTGCATCTGTCTGATTCGTCTCCTCTTGCTTAAACTACTGTTTCTGTGCATAAACAAACTAGGGAGAGGAGGAAGTACAACTTTCTCTTGGAAACCTTTTGGCCGCCTGAGAGAAGGAAGGAGAGGTTTGCTCCTGTTTTGATGGGGCCTCGGTACTGAAGATGCTTTATACTTTTATTTATTTATTTACTGGTAACTCTTCGTTCACTGTGAGTGGAAATTTCTGTAAGTGTAGGTAAAACACTGACATCTAGTGCCTAAACCAAAACATCCCAACATGCACCTAGAGTCCAGTCTTGGGCCTCCTGGGCTGGGTGTTGACTGTCCAATAATATTACGGACTGCAGTATATCATGGATATTATTAATATTATGGTTTAGCTCTGGGTCAGTGACAAGAAGCTGTTGGTTTGTGTACTTGATGTCACAATATGCGGCTGTAGGGTGGCTGGTGAGAAGTGGTGGGAGATAAAGGTCCCTGTCTACTGGTAGGTAGCTGTACTGGGATGCTAGAGTGGGGATGGTCAAACAACAGGAAATCCAAAGCTATGTGTTATCTCTTACTGTCTTGAAAATATATTACCTTTGAAATTCCTAATCTTAAAATATAGTAATATAGCACATTTAAATACAGGATATAAAGAGGAAAAAAAGGGGTTTTTTCCATGAGTTTGAGTGCCTGCCTTACTGATACAAATGGAAGGGAGTTGCAGTTTGCTCATCAGACCCACCAACACAAAGCTGTTAACCAAAAAAATGGCTATAGTCCAGAAAATGGCCATCAAGGGCCAGGTCTGAGAGCTGTAAAACCCTCCCATTGCCTGGGGAGTACTATTGAGGGGTCAGCAATGCCCTTCACCCAACACCTTGGGCAAGTCCTTTCTGTTACTGATCTGGTTTCTGTTATTGCCCGTTGCAACAGTGAAAAAAATTGTGGGAAAAGTTGAAATTTTTGGAGCAACAGCAACTGATAAAGTCCTACTTCTCGTTCATTTCTATTTATTCTTTATTCTGAAGCTGCATGGATGAATCACTTCTGTTTCAGCCCAGTATTTGCTGATCCGCACAAGAGGATGCAGTCTCAGGCCTCAATAAATAAATAAATAAATTGGGGCTGATGCGTTGTGCCAGCTCAAAAACTGGAACTGGTTGGACTCAGCTCTAACTGGAAATAGCTGATGTCCAACAGAAAGACAAAATTGCTCCTCTTTTGCAGCCTTGTTCCTACATGTCAGTTGGTCAACACAGGACTTAAAACTGATCTGGTCTTGCCGACCAGGTCTCCCAGCCATCTCGCCCATGGCTAAACATGGCAGCCAAGAGGAAAGGCTTAGGTCTTTTCCCATGCAAATGCAAACAAGAGAACAAACCTGCTTTGTTGGAGCCCTGGTATGTTTCTAACTTGGTTCAAGCAGCTAGGAAAGTAAGAGTCCTTTAGGAAACCAAGAGTGTGAGAGGGCTAGCAGGTGCCTCTCCCACAGGAGTACCCAGCCGGTTAAAAATGTGTCTTGGATGCACAGTCCGGGGCAGCTATTTCTTCATTATTGTGACCCCAGCTGTAGGAACGTTGGGATGCTGATCCTGGTTTGCCAGCGATCAGTCCTTGGGGAGATGGCAGTATAACAACATGGGTGTTTGGAGGTGCAAATAAGCAGGGCCTGATCCTGGGGCAGTTTGCTATAGATCATGTTCCCCTGAAGCATTTAGTGTGTGGGAGTAAGTAGGAAAGGGTTTGTAAAATCTGGGGATATCTTTAGCAGGTCTATCTGAGTGGCAGATGAAAATGCGCAGAACCTGGTCACAAAACACTTAACCCTTATCTTAAATTTGGAGTATGCTACTTGATGTTTATTATTCCCAGGTGTAAAGATTAGCAGATCCCTAAATGTCTTGCTAGATTTAAAATAAGCAAATAACGTGTGCCATTGACCTGCATGGGAGGACACAGCTCCTCCTCTGAGCTGAGGACCTTGCAGTCAGTCTCCATCAAGTAACTCCTTGCACAGCCACTTTTTACGTGGGGCTTGGCACAGGTATCTTTTCTGGCCTGTATTATTCCTCTTGGAGGGCTACTCCATGAATAGATGTTGCTAATTGCTCTCTCTTATTTCTAAGTTCAAAGTTAATATACTGTGACTGTCTAAACTGACTTGCTCTTGTTTCATCACTAATCTTTATTTTCTATAGGACACAGAAAGAGATGTTGAACTAAACACCAGCTGATAGAAGCAACCCCTTAAAGTGATCTGTCTCACCATGACTTTCAGTACCTTCCCATCTCCTCCGTAAGAGGGTCTCCTCATCCCTTTTGGAGTTACTTTGTTCTTTTCCGCAGCAGCCTCATGCTGGTGGTCCAGAGACAGCCTATGGGTCTCTGATGATCTATCATCAGAGGTTTCCTCCTCTGTTATAGCCAACTGATGGCCTCCTGCTAGCAGCAGAGCTGCAAAATCTCTCATTTAACGTTTTATGCCTTTATTATTATACAGGTCCTTAGAATTATTTATTTCCTTCTGTTTATGATGTTCTGTATTAATGATGACTTCCAGCAAAGTCTTCCAAAGAATCTCAAAGACCCACAGTGTCAGGGACCTAAACCGTTTTAGTAATTCTGCAAGATGAACAATGCAGACATGCAGAGCCAAGTCTGTCAAGGGAGAGTAAAAATGCCGTGGGCTTTGCAATAATATTTTTTGTAGGTCAGGCTTTAGTGGCTGGACCACATAAAAACACAAATTCTTTTGTACCTGCAAGATCCCAGATCATAAAAGACCATTTGAAATTCACGTTCAGGCGGGTAATGTACCAACTTAAATGCCTTTAAAAAACAAACATAAAAAGCCAAAGAAGCAAACAATATTTCTCAGGTATTTCCACGTGCAGAAATGAGCAAGGCGAATATTAACTTACGCGTTATTTCTACAGGTGACTCTGGTATTTCCAGGTACAACAATGAATGAAGCCATCTTGCTTTTGAGTAGATGCTTTACTAGAAAAGGTTCCTCAGTCTTCCCAGATGCAACAGTACAGGAGTCCCTCGCTTTACTCATGCCATGCTGTGCTGGTGAGCTGATAGAAGCAGAAAGGCCAGCCACATTGAGTGGGCTATTAAAAAAAATATATATGCCAATAGTTGGCTATACTTATTTCTCTAGAAGAGGTGGCTAAGTCTTTAAAATCAGCTAAGAAACCAGCTCAACTGCCTGCAATAATTATATGCCATTTCTCACTCATTTTTATATAATCCATTAAGTATATCCTAGGTTTATCTTCCTATATCTGTTGTTATATGTCATTTGCAGTTTCCAGCCTAAATAACTATAATTATGGGATTAGCCAACAGACAGGCTGCCCCTCAGATGAGATTTGGTATCTGGGATCTAAGCGCAGGAGCAAGGATTTATTTTGGTCTGCCATGAACAACCCATTTTGTATTTGGTTTTGCATCTCTTTTCTAAATAAAATAGTGAATATGTTCTAGATACTTTTGTTTCATTCTGGCCACTAAAATATAGGGATTACAGAAACTTTCTATGCCAGCCTGTCTTTTGGGAAACCTGAAATCATATCTGAGTTATTAAAGTCTAATAGCTGGGGGGGCAGGGGGGAAATAATTACTTCCCATAACATCTTTCTCTATCAAGAATTTTGCTGTAACCCTTGATGCAAAATTATTCCACTGGCATTATAAACTGTGGTGTAATGTCTTATAATGACACTTCTTACTACCTCGGAGGAACCTTTATGTTATGACTTAGATTATGCATTCATAACCTACACCCAAAACGAAGATGAATATAATGAAAGTAGATAGTTAACATGTCAAGGTGGCATTTGAGCTCAGAATTTTTTTTTAAATATTTCTGTGAGAACATGAAATAAATAAGCCGGATTTTTGTCTTGCAAAAAAAAAAAGGAGTCAAATTCAATTGTTTTCAATGGTGTTTTGCCCATTTTCCATCAATAGAAATGGTATTAGTAAATCTCATATTTGCTTTTGGCTTCTGTGTTAGTTCCTTAATGGGTTTGGTTTTTTGGCTCGGTTGCTGGTGATCTTTTTTTAATGCCATTTCTTTAGAGAGAAGAAGAAAAGCCTGAAGTTTGGTTTGTCCTTCAGCTATCAAACTGATTATCCCTAATTTAAAGTCTTCCTTCGCCCTTTTCTTCATCCTTCCTCATTCCCCACCAAAAACCCCACAAAGACTGAAGAGGATGCAGAGGAGAGCACCATGTGCTACAACCTCTCCCTCTCCGGGGGCTCCTCAGCATCTGACACATCTTGGATCTATGTCAAAAAACATAGTAGCTAGAACACTGACCTGTGTGAATAAGACCTTTCTGTGCCCACACACAAGCTTGCTTAATACCAACACCTCTACTTTTCAAACTGATCCTGGCAGGATGGGTCGACAGCCTTCTTCCATGCTAGGCTCCACTTACTAGGCAGGGTGGGACCTTATAGGAGATGCATTAAACTTCTGGAAGACTCAAGAGCTTCCAGTTGACCCTAAATTTACAGAGTGCCACCTGTCTCTTGCACCAGGTTGTGGAGGTTTATGAGGATGTTGTGGGGCCACAGGCAAATGTCTGAACTTGTCTGAATAGGAGGTTTGTTAGAAACTATCCAGAAGTTCTTCTGGGTCTCTTTCCAATGAGATCACATCCCATGGGAAATCATACTATCAGAAACAATGTTGGGGATAAATAATGTTTATGGGCATGTCTCTTGGCATCTGGGTCATCCCCTTCCAAAAACAGATCTGATTTTGATCTGGTGACTCTTCTTTCATGAAGGAGATGGAGGTGTAGCAATGGTAAGCAAGTAGGCAGCCATAAATGGCGACAGAATAGTCTCCTGGCATGTTTTCAGTGAGCTGTGAATGATTCTGATCTTCAGCTGGCCAGACCCAGGCTAATATTTTTTTTTTTGGATGCATGAGAAGTGCAACTCCTTATCTGACTTCCTCAACTTCAGAGACAAAGCTAAAGTTGGAGCAAGCCTGGATGTCTTTCTTGTTTAATCCTGAAATATCTTTCTTGGCTGATCCGGGGAAAGGCTTATGCTAGCAAATCCTTTTTTTTTCTTTTCTTTTCTTTTTTTTTTTTTTTTTTTTAATGCAAGGCAGTCCTTGCTGGCAACTTAGTAGGAAAGGTAGCACAGATATTGGATCCGTTTCCCCCCGCCCTGTTTTGCTGGTAATAACTTCACTGGTATGAAATTTGTATCAGCACCACAGTATTTCAGGGTCCTTCCTCTGAAATAAAGTCTAACCAGGCATGAGTAGGATGCAAGTGAAGGGAGTTTCCCATGAAACATTTTGCTGTTGGAAAAGACAGCATTAGTTCAAATAAAACATGATGCAAGAATGTACCAGATGTGGTGGACAGAAGAATATCAAACCTGAAAATTTTGTTTGTTACCTGCTCATTTTGATGTTGAAATGCTTCACTTGAACTTTCTTTAATTTAGTTTTGACTTTGTGCTTTTTGTTTTAAGCTGTAGGAGGGTATACTCAAGAACTCATAAGGTAGGGAAATAGGACTATCCGTATAAAATTTCAACTTTATTAGAAAGAAATTACTCGCTATTTTTTAGTTAGACTATTTTGTGGACTTTTTTTCTCCCCTTGGGTTTTTCGTTTCTCCTTAAATGCTATATTCCTGTGATGGAGAGTTAATTTCTGACTTCTTCTGGACAACCACACCTGTATGGGGGCTGGATTGTTATAAGGACATCAAAAGCCATCAACTTCAAGTTCTACAGACCCAAAGCAGCTCCCACCTCTAACTGCCAGCTACAGCCTGAATTGCTCTTTATTTTTTTACTTTTTTTTTTTTTTTAATAGCAGCAGTCATATTATTATAGCAAGGTTGTTTGCCTCGCCAAAAAATTTCCTAACGCTCATCAGCAGAGACAGGTTTCTGACAGATGTGGTGGTTTTGCAGATCATATTTCAAGTGACCCTTGTAATTGGTGAGCATCAACTGGCAGTGAAGTTTCAGCATTAAACTTTAACTTCTCTCATTTGGGGTCTTAATTGTGCTTTGAAATGTTTGATGGCTTGGCTGACCTTTTTCTGGGTTAGCTGAAGAACAAGATTTGTCTGCCAGGAGAGAAGCTGCCGAGGAAACCTTGGAGCATAGCACTTTATTGGTTTCAATTAGGCAGCGTGGTCTGGTGTCTCTCAGTTTAGAAACATCTCCAAGCTTTTTATGTGTTTTGAATGGAGCTACAGGAAAACAAAGACACTGGGGATGCCAAGAATTTTACAGAGAGTAGGCAATGTGAGTAAGTTGAAGAGCTACTTACATGAAATGCCGGGATTTGATCCTGTAATCCCTTTCTGTGCTTCTAAAGCATATTCAAACCTTCCTTTCCCCACTCCCAGGGGCGTGGGGAATTTCTCCTGCTAGCGGGAAAAGTCCAGCATTGCCATCTACCCCAGGCTGCTTCCCTGACGCCACGGAGAGAGGCACCCTGGCTCCCAACGCTAGGTGAGGGGACCCTGGATGGGACTGGGTTGAGACCCTTGCAAAAAGCCTTACTGTTTGCAAAAACCTCCTTTTCTGACCTGAAGCTGTTTGAGACCTGTGGTTTTCTCCAAATTTAGCAATTATTTTTTTTCTCTAGGTCTGGTTCAACGTTATGTAGAGGGACATATGATGTGCACGACAAAGGCAAATACTGCATGTGTAGACCTTTTCCTGACCCTGTGAACGCTCCTGATTTCCATGCTGGCCTTATGGCTGCGTGCTGGTATTTGTTCCGCTGGTCACCGTGGAGCTCAGCACCAGCACTGTGTCCCAAACTACCCAGTGGGGATGCAGGCCCCCGTCACTGTGTAATTAGTTTGAGAGCTGCAAGACATCAGAAACCTTGCCTGGCCACATCTGTGCGGGAGGTGAAGGGCAATATCAAACCCAGAAAGTAAGCAGCAGGGCAAGCAGCTAAATTCAGCCTGAAAGAGGATTTGGGGCAGTGTGACTAAATGTGGGGGGCTCATCTGAGGAGGCTGCAATGCCTGCATGTCATCCTTTGGGATGCTGCTCTTCAAACCTCCATTCTTGCTGGCAAAAGGGAATTTGGTGCCTGAAAACAAATCCTCTGAAGTCCTGCAGCAAGGATGCACGTGGCTCATCCCAGACTAGCAGCATCCCAGCTTGCATGTAGTGCCCATGTTCCCACTGGACTTGTGAGCCTTTTTGTTAGATAGACCTCTGGGCTCTGGATTAGACCCCGGGGGAGAGGACAGAGTGAGGAGGAGGAGAAGGGCTGGTTTCTTTCCAGCTCCCAGGAGAAGGGAAAACCCTGCAGTGCTGGAAATGGCATTGGCAGCCAGGAATGCGACAAGTTTACAGATGACGAAATCACCTAATATTGACCTTGATGTGCATGATGCTGCTGGCATCTTACCTGGGGGTCCCAAACAGTCCCACTCTTAGTGTAGCATCCCCATGCATTTAGAAGTCCTCTCTGTTTGGGTGATACTTTGTTAAGAATTGGTCTCCTGCAATAATATTTTATTTTGTATTTATAATCACAGAGCACTGCAAAAGAAATACTAAGATGAATACAGTTGATTACCTTCCCTTCATCCTTCAGAGCACTGGGCTAACCCTGGCTGCTGAATAATTGCACCTGCAAAATAGGTTTTATCGGAAGAAACAAGAGTGGGAGGGCTCTGCAGCCAGCAGACATTGAGACCGGCTGCCTCTGTACAACAGTTTCAAGCCTCTTGGCTTAAGACTAGGTTATTAGCTTATGTCAGTGACTAATTTGTGAAGTACCTGTTCAGTAAGAGACTATTGTATGTAGTTTAGTTCATCATCTATTTACTTTCTATTGCCAGTGCATCACACAGTAGTGCATTGCAGATAATACTGAGCAAAACCTTGACCTGGGCAGAAACACCTTTTGACTCCTTCACTTGCCATTTATTTTCTTACCAGAAATAAGTCCAGGAGAGCTCGGTCTGTCGGCAAAACCCTGCCAGTTATTTTTGCTGCCGGTCTTCAAGTCACCGGTGATGCTCCATTAAGATTGTGGTTTGAGCACCGTCCAGTTGGAGCCACTGTGGAGAAGAGCAGCGACAGTGGCTGATGAGCAGAGGAGCCTGGAGCCAGAGGCCTCAAATCTGCAACTAGAAGGTAAAAGTTGAGGCTCAAAGTTTGGCTTACTCTTAGGCTGGCAGCATCCAAGTGCAGGTTGCATTTGTTCCTGCTTTTTTTACTTCCAGCTCAGGAGTCTGAGCTGTGCAACAGAGATGGCTGTATGGTTGATTTGTAACAGCATCTTGCACCCTTTGGGTTGGGGTTTTTTTTTTTGGTCTTTTTTGTTAAAATATCTGAGGTGCCCAGGGAGTTATTTGTTTGAAAAGTGAATCCAGAAATTGCTTATACAAAGGAAAGCTGCAGGGCTGGAGCTCAGGGGAAACAGCTGCCTGCTGGGGATGCAAGCATTTGATTTCCAGCACATGTAAACTGAAAACCCAACATTTGGTACGGGTACAATTGGTATGCTTGGGCCAAAGTAATGTGCACGAGCTGGCAGGAATGAGACCGAGCAGAAGAGCGACCTCCCAGCCCTCTATGGCACAGCCAAAGTGGGGTTTAGACCCTGCGAACAGCGTTGGGGAGAAGCTATACAGGGGGAGAAGGATGGGCTATGCCATGGGGGCTCTTACCCCTGTTTGGTGCCAGAGTGAAGGGGCAGTGAGACTGTACCTCATTTTTTTTAATCTCCTTTCCAGCTGTGTCTGCTGTCCACACTCCCTGAGCCATCCTTCAGGGGCCTGGGGGCAGCACCCAGCTCAGCTTTCCGGGGCATCCGCAGCAGCGTGTCCTGCCGCCTCGTCACTCATGGAGGACACCTGCTCTGGGCGAGTACCTCCTTTAACCTGGGCTTGGTGTTGCCTTGATGTTCCCAGGGGACGTTTTTCCACGTTAAGAAGGCAAACTGTCTATTTTCAGTGTGCGTGACAAGGTCCAAGCAAGGAGAACGCACCTCGACAGCAGTCGATGTGGTGATGTACACGTTGGTGTTCTTTGCGTGGGTGTAAACCTGGGGAGAAGGCTCAGGTCAGCACAGAAGCGAGGTGTTGCAGCACACCAGGTGTTGGTGGCTCAGCTCTCCCTTGGGTTTCACTCCCCTGTATCAATGATGATCCGCTGCAGAGCAGAAATCAAACCCACCCGTCCCACATCCCTGGGGGAGCGGATGCTGGGACACAGGTGGCTGGATCCTCTGCACTTGATATAAAGCGGGGCGCACCCCCCAGGGATGCTAGAGCTATGGAAGGGTATAACCTCAGGATTTTAGGCCGGGATTAACCTGTGTGCCCCCATGTAAACGTTACATGTCGGCAGCAGAGGAGCCGTGAGAGGGCAGTGTTGTATTGCAGGAGGAGGATGCTACCGAAGCCGGGGTGGGGGGGCAGCTTGGCGCATCCCCGACGGTCTCCAGGAGCGTTTTTCACTGTGTTTTGTGGTGTCGAGCCGTGGTACTTTGCAACACGCTCCCTGTTGCAAAATTAAATTTTACATTCAAAGGAATTTAAGGATGTAAGTAAAAGTCATTTCTTTTTGGAGCAAGCACACGGGCTGTAGTGCAGAGTTTACAGAGCAGCCAGGGGCTGGAGGGTGGCTATTTATCAGCTGAACATTCCTGCCATGAGTGGCTCACAGGTGGGCCTGTGCCCCAGCTGAGATGCTCATGATGCCCTGCCACATCCCGTGCACTCCTGAACTGACCATCAGCCAAACCTCAGCATCATGGCCATCTCTGCTGCGTGCCTGCTGAGGTGACTCTCTGCTTGTCAGGTCCTGAAGAAGTGGTTACACCACAGGGTTTCCCTGGTTTACAAAGAATGAAAAGCCTCATTGGCATCAGCAATTTAATCAGGTGAAAATATGTCACATCATTTGGGTCGTTTCTCTACCCTGCTTTGTTTGTTTGCAGTTTTCAAATGCTAAGTGATTGCAAATTTTCTTCTCTTATTTACTTTCCTTTAATTTCCAGGAACCAAAAACTTTCTGGAGGTGCAAACTATTAGACCTGAGCTCATGGGGTAGTAAGCTGCCTTCACTTTTATCTGATGCTGCAGGACAGGTGAATCCACGCTATGCCAGAGCACTCGCAGATAATTACCTTTCTCGTGTGACAATTTACTTATCGGTATAAATGACATCTCAAGATGGGGAAACAGGAGTTCAGGTATGTCACCTTTCTTTCACAAGGTCAATGAGGAGATGATGATTTTCTTGTACAATTGTAGCAAAGCTGTTGGCTTATTTTAGGTTCCTACTCTATATGACAATAATACCAAGAATCAGAGAGAAAGACAAAGTTTTGAGGAACCCTTGCAGTCAATGAAAGGATGTCTACCAAGCCGGGTGGAAGGACAGGTCTTGCCAAGGCAGACAGTATGATCATCTCTCTGTGCTCACATAGACTAAGTGGATCCTTAATGTTCAAGCCAACCTCTTATTTCACTGCAGTTGCCTGAATTGTGGAGACTTTCCTTAATATGTCAAAAGCCTGAAGATCTAAACAGCCCCAGTAATGACTGGAACAGGAGTTATTCTTCATCTAAAGCGTACCCTGCTGCAGGCCACCATTTCTGCAATGCTTGTCAGACTAAGCAAAGTGAATGACCAACACAAGATGACTTTTTTTATTTTCTTGGACTCCCTTAGGTTACAGTTTTGAGAGGATGAAGATTATCTCTGGGACGAAATCTTGCTTTTGAGCTGACTGACCTACTGCAGGCAGAGCACTCTGCTCCCTTAGCCCCCTCAGTCCCCTCCAACAGCAGGAGACGTGTGAACTGGAAAACCAACAAGCAGCAGCCCTGTGTTGTTTAAGATAGCTTTGTGAAGATCAAGAAGCTGCTCAGAAAGAAGCTCCTGGCAGCACTGAGTTTTACAGTGGTCCAACTGGCTGGCAGGTGTGGTTTATTTTACCTGGTCTCTGATGCAGAGAGGGAAGGAAAACATAGTCGTTTTGATCTTTAATAAGTCTAGTAAATATTTAAGAAGAAAGTGATCCACCTGTTCTGCATAGTCAAAAAGAACTTATCCACCCCAAAACGCGCTGGAGTGAGTATCTGTCTATCCGTATCAGTGATGAGTGGAGGGGGGGGGTCAACCCTGAGCAGATTTTCCAGGGCAGTTAAAAGACCCACGGTGGTATCAGAAATGCTACTTGCTTCATGTGCTCATGGCTTTGCTAAGCATGGAGATCAACAGAAGTGAATATATAACGCTTATCTTTATGCCTGAGCCTGTGAAGAGAGGATGGGTTAGTTTAATGACTCTCCATTTTTATTGAAATCCATCTTTGTTAGGTATCTCGGGGTTTACAGTGACTAATGCCTTTTCATAATGCATCTCTCTATCAACGGAGACAACTATGTTTTCAGGGCAATGTTTTTCACCTGCTTGTCAGCGTGTCGAGCACCAACAAAACACACAATCTCCTTCTGAATCCCACAGCTAATCATTCATTTATTTAAACGTCATGTGGTGTCAGTAATGGTATCAGAGATGGCTTGACACAGCCATGCTTCTGCATACCTACGGGGAGATGGAGATGATCAGAGCACCTACCAGAGAGGTGCCATCAGTTAAGAGGGAAACCCTTCTTGGTATTGGTTTGTGGGGTTTTTTTTATTGCAGTTAACTACAGATACGCTTATTAAAAAATAAATTAAAATAAAAGCTAGCTGGCTATTAACGTGTTGGTATGTAATGTTGACGGCGGCGCTTTTCACCGTAGTGGGAGGCGTAACGTACTTAACGTCACGCGGCAGAACAGCCTTCAATTCACATCTCTCACGCGCAGTGGCGGCAAACGTTCCCCCAGATATTGCAAAGCCTCGCGTTTCATTTCTGAGGGAGGTTTATTCATAATGAAGGAGGAAGAATTGATCAGCCGATCCACAGAAGGGAAAAAGCACGCTAGGGGATAAGTCACGAGAATTAAGATGGGCAGACAGATTTCTGCAACTGAGACAAGTAAAAAATCTGTGCCTAGTAGACTTTAGCTGTGTTAAAGGTCTCATCACTTTAGCTGTATTTCTCCAACCCACATAAATATTTCTGTCTATTGGAAAAGAAGGAAATTTCATTTTTCATAAAAGCTCTACAGTGATCCTGTTATTAGAAACAGAGGGAAAAGATATATCGGCAAGTCAAAGCAGCTGCAGCCGCATAGTTGTTTTCAATAATCCAGTGAGTCACTACATCTGAACAGCCTTTCATTTCTCCCTGTGGTTCAGACTAAATTGTTTATTAGAATTTTTGTGCATTATTTAAAATAAATAAAAAAAAAAAGGAAATTGTAGCTCTTCATTTTAAAGACTACTGCAATAAAAATTCAGATTATTCAAATTTATCAAGTGTATTGTGTAAGGCAGTAACCACAGCTATTTTCTTCTTAATACCACAAGATATTCACTGGATTTTCCGTCTCGTTCATAGTCATAAATAAGCAGGCTGTTTACAAGATGTTGCTACAGAGAGGAAAAATACTATAAAAATGAAAACTTAGTCCAGCCAATGGCTGGAATTGTAATGAAAGACCTAAGTGGAAGGTAAACACCAGCATAACGTAATTCTTTAAACGTAATTCTTGAAAAGTGATGCTGCAAAAGGGATCTGTATTTCAGATCTTCACCCATGTAGAGGTGTGGAATAGAAGCCTAGTTATATGCATATAGAGCCATAGGCATAGCTATCATGTACATCAGTGCTGCCAGAACAGACAAGCACAAATATTTAAGGTATTTCACTATTTTTAGGTCACAAAGATAGTGAACTTGCTTTTTTTTTTTTCAGGAAATTGGACGACTTTAAAATAAAAGGAGGCTGGCTGAAAGCATACCAGAGCTCTACAGGGATTTCTTGTGCCATTTCAAGGGAGGATCTGCTGGGTTCTCGGACATGTAAATACTGTTTGGGGCTTGGTTTTGTTCTTTTAACTCAGATGCTTGCCTGGCAAATTGAACCTTACAAACATAATTAGCCAGGGGCTGAACATTTAATCTTAAATTCTGAGTCTTCATTAAGTTTTCATTTAAACCTTAAGAGGGAAGCGTGTAACCGTTCCCTGCTCATAGGGATGGATGCGATATGTGGCGGGTTTTTACGGCAGAAAAGGGAAACTACACAAGAGAGGAAGGCTCAGAAAAACTGCAGCGAAGCCAATAAGCGGTCAAGCAGTTCTATCACGGATGCTGGGGCAAGATCTGGCTTCGAGTCACCTCTTGTGTGATCAAAGCAGGCTGATTAGGAAATTAAGAGGGTGGTATGGGAGGGCTAGAAGGCTTGGTAGGTTGAAAGGCAAGGGGTTTCGCTTCCTGCAAGGGTTACTCCGAATCAGGATGGAGCGTTTCATGGTAGCTGGTTTTTTTCTTGGGTGATCTTCCAACAATGGCATTGTTAGTTTTACTCAAAAAAGGAAAAAAAGTGGAAATTTCTGAATTTGGATAATTTTTAGTCTATCTATTGAGATAAATTAAACTGCTACTTTTGAACTTGAGATAAATTTATAAATTGGAGAGGAGGAGGAAGGGAAATGGAGGGAGAAAAATTAGTTAAAGCAGGACCTAATATTTCCTTGAGCAACGTGAAAGGGCTGTGACTTTTCCTACACCCCCCTTTCAGCTTTTTCAGCGATAAGAGGCATCAAGCAACATCTCTCTGAAGAACGTGCCAGACCCTCTGCACACAGAATAAGGCCCAAAAAGTAGTAGGATTAATTCTCGTGAGCATTCATGCCAAATTTGTTTTCCTATGTCCTCCCTTGTCAGGGAGGTGGGACTTGCGTCATAATTTAAAGTAGCATTACTTTTTTTTTTCTTGACTGCCAAATAACTGGAAAATCAGTAACAGAAGTTAAAAATAAATTAAAAAAATCAGTTTTAAAATTAACTAAAAATATTTTATAGTACCTAGCACTTGCTGAAAGTTTATTTTTCTAGTGTATGCTCTTAAAAAACAAAAGAGAAAGAAAGAAAAAGCAGTGCAAGAAGAGAGCATTCACCTCACAAATGGCTGGATTCCAGGAAAAAAAAAAAAAAAAGAAATAGGAGAAAAAAAAAAAAGGGGGAAAATGGGGGCGGAGATTTGCCCGGCTGCCTGCAGACAAGGCGACCCACTGGCCTGCTGCCTGCTCCTGGTCTGCCAGCGGAAGTTTTGCCCTGGCCTTGGCAGCAGCGCCCTGAAATCCCGCTCGGCTTTGTCCTGCAGCTCCCGGTGGGCTCCGGCCCCGGGAGGAGGCGGGTGGTGGTGCCCTACATGTGAAAGCACCCGCGCGTGAGCCGCCTGCCAAGCAGCACCCACAGCCCCAGGTACAACCTCGGCGTCAGTCGGCGCAGCCCCGTCGCCCACCACTTGGACGAAGACGAGCCATTTCGGTCGCCCAAGTTACAACAAGCCGGGTTTTCAGTCCTCTTTGGTGCGGTTTGCTAAGTTATCGAGTGCTTCTGCTCATGCCGGCAGCTTCGTGACTCCCACAACTATATGGAAAATTAAGAATTAATAGAACTATTTAACACAACCTGGAAGGATCTGGCTGCCACAGTCATTCCTACAAATGAACTCGGCATGAGCCCGTGCTCAGCTGCTTATAAGCAAATGGGCTGGTCCTCTGGAGGCGACCGAACATCTCGTCCTGGACACATTAAGGACCAAGCTTGAAATAACGGCGATTTTTGGAAACTGATTTTGATAAGGAGGCTCTATTTGTAAGGTATTTGGCGCTAATAAAGCTATTGTGGTCCCAGGGAGTGCCCTGCTCCTCGAGCACAATGGGAAACTCTTCTCAGTGGGATTGCTATAGAAACAATGAATTATCAGGCAAACGGGACCATCCAGCAAATTGTGCCAGACCAGGGATGTGTACTGATAAAGCAACAGCATTAATTTCCTCTATTTTGCTATGGGTAGAGCTCGCAATGCCTATAGAAATGTAAAGAGGCAGGTCAGCTGGAGTGTCTATTATTTATAGACACATTCTGTGCTGTATAAATGGGTTCTTCATAGGAAAACTTTGCACAAAAGAAAAAAAAAGGCTTCATAAATAATGGGGACTGGGAACTTCAAATGTGTTTCAGAGAATAGGTGGGTATCCTTTAGTCCCCCTTAAAATTTTCCAGGTGCAGTCCTGAACATGTTGAAAACGGTGGGATGCTGTGACCCAGGAGAAGAAACCCATGCCCTGTTGCCATCAGCCGATAGCATCGGGCTTGCCAAATGCTGAACCTTCAGCTTCTATCGCCCTCAGTCGTCTTGCAAAATTGAGTGCAAAATCAAAATGCTTACAAAACATTATTAGTATGTTGATATGCTCGCGGTATGTGGCTTGGGAAGTGATGTGTCAGGACGGGGCTGAAGTACAATCCACCAGCTACAAGAAGAAACTCTTTTGGCATCAAGCTTGTGACCTCTATATTGTCTTTGCTGCACTCTTTTCAACGCTGGTTGGGAAGAGGCTCTTTTATTTTTAAAAAGAGGAAAGACATGAAATAGGGCAAGCTGTCATTGAGTTGTGAGGAGCTGGCTGCAGATAGGAGGCACACCGCCAGGATCGTGAAGAAGGTAGGGGACATGTGGGAAAGAAGGATGAGTGAGAGAGGTCTAGGCAAAAGGATGCTGCATTTGGATGTCATATATGACTCTGATATGAGAAAAACAGAAAAACACCCACCTTTTTGTATGTGGACAATGAAAAAAGCAAAGGCTGCATCTTCTACTGGGCTGAGAACCAGAGTGCTTTAAGGGAAAACGCTATAAATATTAAGCAAGACCCTGGAAAGGCAGGTTACCAAGGAGATTGGTATATACAGGAGGACCACAAAAAAAATTAAAAAAAAAAACAAAACAAAACCAATATGATGCCCTAATTCAGAGAAGACCTTGTAGACCTGTCTTAGGTCTCCTTAAATTGAGAGAGCACTTAAATCCTTCTGCTATGGATGAGACATAAACACCAGTAAAAACCAAATGTGGTCTAAAGCACTTTCTTGAGCTCAGTCCTTAGTTTCAGAAAATAGTTACAAAGTCTGTGTTGTATTGATTGCCTATTACTTTTGAAATGTCATGGTTTATAGTTTTTCCATGATCTAATTGGCTGATCTCTTTCAGGCTCCCAGAATACATTTCTTTGCACCCCAGGGGAATTTTTGTTACTCCCCAAACAATAATTCTGAAAAAAAAAATAGACAAACTAGTGTACTGCACCACCCTACAATGGGCCTACTGTTGATGCTGGATTAACTGGCCCTGGTGAATGGCTGAGCTCACATCTCACAGCCGGCCTGGAGCTCCACTCCGCTCATCCTCTGGGGTTATGATATCATCTCTGAAGTCCTGCAAACACAGCTGAGCTCCACACTGCTCCCATTGTAGGTCCCACTTCTCTAAACATGGAGCTGGAGATCTCAGCCAAGCAGTAGAGCATCTTCTCTGCAGGAGATGGAGGAGGTGGGGATGCCTCTGTGCCACTCTTTGTCTTCCCACAGACGTTCACCGCTGTTATTCACAAAGGCAATGTTCTTCCAAAGCGCTGTTCACGTGGGTGTGTGCAGATAGATCTTGTATTTATCATCCTGCTTGTCCATGCGTGAAGGGAAAAGCCTGCACCTATAAAAATCCCTCCATAATTAAATGTCTCGACATCAGTTTGAGGTGGGCTAGTCGGCGTTTCCAAAGGTCCCGGCTGTCCGGAGGTGAGAAGTCGTCTTCCTGCACAAACTCTCTTCTTGAACGAAGTTTTGGCTGCTCATCACACATAAGTAAGGCCGTACTGGTAGGCGAGGGGGTACCCGAGTGAATATTTCTCTCATGTGCTGTGTTTGTGTGTGTGTCAGGGCTGCTCACCACTCTTTGTGCAGAGATGCTGGCGCCCGGCTCCGTGCCCTCCGGCACGTGTTGCCTAACGACCGGGGCTTCTCACTGGGTGCGGGTGACACCGAGCATCTCTGTCACCACAGCTGACACACACACTCGCTTTGTTAAACGACACAGGATGGCGCTTGTGCAAGGCACAAGCTCTCTCATGCTTCCAGCTGAACAATTTACTACTGTGATGATATATATCCTCCTCCAGCCCCGCGAGCAGGAGGGACACGGAGTTTGTTCTACCAAAGGGCCAGCTTGGCCAGCTCTGTCCTGCGTGACGTCGCAAGAAGCGGTGAAAATGAAGGGACACCTTGACCTAGCGGCTTACATGTACGGTTCAAACCAGCTCTGTATGACATCTCGGGAGGTGCTTTGCGCTCCCAAAACTGCCTGCTGAGGTTTAGCCCAGCGTGGCGTTTTTTTGCTCTGCTACATTGCAGTGTTTGCAGCCCTTCTCCCTCTGTGCCACCCTGGGTATAAGCAACCCCAGGGGTTTGGAAAGCATGTTTGTGGCCACAAAATGCAGCATTTTCTGCAAATCAAGTGCTCATCAGTAACTGGGAACGTAACCAAAGAGTGGAGGGAAGAGAGGAGGAAACCATGCTTGATCCCACGGAAACCACAAACCTGATTTCACACGGAAGGCAATTAGCCAGCCACTCATTTGGTTAGGGTGGCTGCGCTACTTTGGAAAACGTGACCTTTTAATGAGCTTGGATTTAGACCTGGGGATTGGATCCGAGTTTCTAGTCCACACTGGCAAAGGGAAAGCACCGGCAATAAATTATCGTCAGGAGAGGGGAGCAGGGGTGAAGCAGCCATCAAAACCAGCTCTGTGCATGCCCAAGTCCCGCTCTGCACGATGGGATCGTACACTTGGCCCCGCACCTTCGTGTTCAGTTCTCCCTCCCAAAGCCACCGGGATGCTGTGGCATCCTTGGATTCGCAGCGCTGACTCAGGCGAACGGTCCTGTGCCTGCTCCCTGGCACAGCTCTCTCCCAGATATTTCACAGCTAGATATAAAAATCCCTGAGTTAGACGTTTGCGGCTGCACTCCCTGCAAGGGGAAGCAGTAAAAGGCTGATTTATGCTTTGAACCACAAAATACTTTTATTGCTTCTATTTTCTTTTTAATGTAACTGTCTTGCCCTTAAATGTCTAATCCCTTTCTAACAGTCCTATGGAAGCGGCAGGACCCAGGTAGCCAGCAGCAGGGCTCTCCATGGGTTAAATGTGCTGTTTTTTCAAGAGGACCAAGATGTTCACCAGCTCCCCAAATCCCCGCTTGCCCTGGCACCGCAAGCTGTTTGTTGCCAGCATGGTCCAGCATGCCCTCCCAGCCCTCGGCTTTCCGGGTTTTCAGAGGGTTATTCCATCACTCGGAATATTCCCTGTCCTTCTGTTTGTGTCTTACCCTGCTGAGACAGTCACGAGAACTGCTGCTCCTTTTGGGAAGGAAAAAAAAGCAAAACCCAGGCTGCTCTAACTGAAACGGGCATTTAGGAGTTTGACTCCAGGCATATACATTTAAAGATATTGCCTAATTATTTCTTCATTTTTATTAATTACCATTAGTCATTTATGGGCCCTTTTTAATTCAACCTCTCAAGGAAAATATTACTTGAGGAAAAAAAAAAAAAAAGTAATTTCATGAACAATTAGCAAAAGCTACAGCTGTGCCATAAAAGAGAAATACTTGGGGGAAAGAAATGTTTCAAATCGACCGGGGCATATGAGTTGTCAGACGGATGGAAAGCCAGCCGAGGTCCTAACGACAGGGTGATGCTGCAGCGGGACGATTCGGGCAGGGGAAAGTACGCAGCGTGGCATTGCTGGGTTCATCATCAGGCCTGCCGTTAATTACTGGCTTGATTAACGACTTGGAAGCAATGGGAAAGGTTGTGTTAATTACATCAGAAAACGACGCTACGTTGGGAAGCGCTGAAACCGGCAGTGAGAGCAGAAGAAAGGGTGGCGAGAGATGCAGGGCGGCTGCGGATGGGAGCTGAGGGATACAATAGTGGGATTTCACTCAATTGAGGCTCCAACCAATTTATGGTTTTCCCTGATAAAAGAGCACCCGTAGTATTTGTGGATGTGGGAAGGATCCATGAGAGGTCAGACAAGAGGGTTTGGTTCAAGGCAGGCACCCGTGGGAAGCCTTCTGGCTGCCCTGGAGAGAGGGGGCAGAGTCTTACCCACGGTGTTAGCCAGATCTCTGCAGTACAAAATCGCTCGGCTCGGGGTGGGGAGGCAGCTGATTTCAGAAGTCCTGCCTGCCTCTAGGTTATACAGCAGAGCATAGGCTAGCATGTTTAAAAGAAAACCGTAACGCTGCAGAAGTTAACACATGGCCCTGCCTGTTGTGCAGCCCAGCTGAAGAAAGAGGAGGGGAAACAAGATCCCTAAATCCAGATAAATTGAGAAATCGTGTTTAATGATAATCTAGAGAAACCGTACGGCAAAACGGAGGGAACGAGCTGCCACAAGCTGTCGGGGAGGAAACCCTCTGCCCACCGGATGCCACTGTTGCTCAACATTAAATCACATGGAGAAAACTCGTGTGGCAAGAGAATATTTGGTGCTTAAAGACAACGGACACTCCAGCCGCCCAGACGCTGCCCCTTTCAGCAACGCGCTTGCAACTTGTTTGGTGGTGGAGTTAAATCTTTTTGCAGCTCGCCGTCCCGGAGGTAGGCAAAGGTGTCAAAGCCAAGGACGAAGGACTGCGTAAAATTTTACTTTTACTAAGCAGGCCCTAAAAAGCCCAACCGGAGTTTTATTGCGTGGCCTCTTCGGCTGACAGTCTCCATTAACCATCGGTTAATACTGCAGAGTCAGAGCAAAGCCGGTGTCGCGGCCCCGCGCTATTAGAAAGCGTCCTTCGTCCCAGCAAAAGACCTCAGGGTGAGAATATTTTGCATGAAGAGCTACCGGCATAAGAGCCGAGCCTCTTGGCTCTGCATTGCAGTCGGTGTGGCGCACGCCACCCCTCCACGCCGCAAATAAATCTACAATTTCTCAGCTGGGTGCCTTTGGAAGCCACATGCTAATACGCTTATACGGGAAGAGAGACCAGACAAGGTTCAAATAAAGAGCTCATGTAATAAATAAACATGAGGTCAGTTTGGGAACAGCAATAATTGCTTTGTATGACAAGATTTGCATAGCAAACATTTGTGATTAATGTACAGCCAGCGTTAGGTAAGGAGCCCTCGCTATCGTTGCTCCATCTGCACCTTCCAATCTTGAAGGCATGGCAGCTCCAGCCAGAGCAATTAGTCACTGTTTACTGAAAGGCAGATAGAGCAAAATTTTTCTAGTTCAATATTTGAGCGAGTTTCGTCCCACAGCCTCCAGTCGGATCCATGTCTGCGACAGAAAGGAATTGGGCTTTTTTTTTCCCCAGGGCTGGCAAGGAGGGACAATTAGCACAGCGGTTAATCCCGTCGGCAAGAGCACCGGCTGGCTCCCGGCCTCTGCCGGCCACTGGCCTCACCCCAGTGATGTTCTCACAGAAAACCCTAAAGAAGGACCCTAAAGACCCTGCACGTCAGGGCTCTGCTTCTCCACTGCCTTCTCTTTCTCCTGCCTCTGTGCTGGCCGGCAGAACCGCCACTTTGCCACCGCTGATGTGCGTCGAGCCCTCGTGGGGCGGTGAGACGCAGCGCCGTGGGCAATAAAACCTCCTTCTTTACGGCGTCTTTTCTGCAGAGCCCAGCTAATTCTTCTCAGCTGAAACTTTTTGGCTGCTTGTAGAAAAGAGCTTTATTCCGACTCGAAATACCATCCTGATTTGGGGATTTTTGTTTTTTTAAAGATGAGCGAGACTCCAGCTTCTCCGGAAAAGAAGCAGTCTGGCAGGAGAGGCTGGGGCTGAGCCTCAGACGTTGAGTTAATTCCAATGGGAAAACTCTTCTGTTGGAGCCGGCTGGAGGGAAGACACTCGCTGCCGCGCTCTTCCACTAAATCTTCCCAGGGGTGCCGGGGAAAGCCGTCAGGGTCACTGGGAAGAGGAACACTCCAAGAAATGTTAAATAGACCAGATCGAATGGGGTGAAGAGAGCTCCTTCACGTTGAGGAGCTCCAGAAGAGCTGGATGGAGGTGAGGAGGCATCAAAAACTCATCTCAGAGCACACATTTCAGGGAAATAAAGTGAAGAACTGAAGATTCTTCTACGTTCTTCTCTCGCATACTCGCAGAGTTCAGTTAAGCTGTGACTGAGGCTCCGAGGATGCCGATCAACTCATCGAGAGTGATAAATAGCACCTGCTGTCTCAAACCTGCCAGGAGATCTGGAGATTTTTGGTCGCTGTCTTGCTGAGACAAGCCTTGCAGAGATGCCAGCCCCCTGGACCTATTAGGGAGGATGTCTGCGTTGACCCTTCACTCCTGTCGTAGCGTGGGTGATAGCGAGGGGGATGCTGTAGCAACTCCACTGGTGCTTCCAGGACCCCCTCCACTGCAGCTGTCCCCACCAGGGTGCTTCTAGGAGATGCCAGCAGGCTGGCAGTGGCCACTAAGGTGGTGGATACTTAATGCACTGGTGGCAGATGCCGCTGCACCGCTGAGCCCCAGGGCTTTGCAGGTGGGCTAGAAAAGGTGGCTGCTCCAGCACAAAATCCACCCACTGTGTTGGAGGGTGAGCCACCACCCTGCCCCACCGCCCTTAAAACCTGGACTTCTTTCCACCGCTTCCACCCCCAAAGCTTTCCAGCTCTTGTGAGCACCAAGTGTGTTGGGGGGAGTTGGGCTAGGTGATCTCCAGAGGTCCCTTCCAATCCCGTATCATTCTGTGATTCTGTGAGTTGTGGTGCACTTGTGAGGAGAAGGATCTGGGGATCCTGGTGGATAGTAAAGTCTCCATGAGCCAGCAACGAGCCCTTGTCGCCAAGAGGGCCAATGGGATCCTGGGCTGCTCAGGGAAGAGTGTGGCCAGTAGGTGGAGGGAGGTCATTCTCCCCCTCTGCTCTGCACTGGTGAGGCCACAACTGGAAT
>JAOXNO010000078.1:41970661-41995223 GCA_028565335.1 Limnodromus scolopaceus
GGGGAGCATTGTGAAGAGTAATTTTCTCCAAGTAAAGGCAATACAAGGGGGTGTGATTTCTGTAGGTCCTGTCTGTCCCAGATGGATCCTGTCCATTTGGGCAGAAAGCTTCTGCTCCTGACACTATCTACCCTAGTCTTTTCCTGGGTTAAAAGTGTCCTAGGTTATGCGAGAATTGCTGTGATAATTGTCCCCATTTGGGGTTTTGGGTCTAGTCTGACTGTTTTTTGCAGTGGTGTGATCAAGCTACCAGTACATTTGTGACATTAGTGTTTATAAGAGCATCCTTTTTGGCTCACTGGTGACTGGGTCCTTCCTCCAATAGGGGAGCTTTGGTATTGGGTAACCCCTGTCAGGTTTAGATTTGTTTATGTTGCCTTCTGGGGCCAATTTAAGGTTTTTATTGTTTGTCCTGAGCCTTAATGATGCCAGTGTCTTCCTGGGACATGGCTGGTTCTTGAGCACAAGAGGCAGCGATGCTGGATGCTGTGGGCTCTTGGATGAATGCTCGAACAAATGCCAGGCGAGAAGGAGGGATGCGCTGCTACCTGGGCTGTTGGTCTTTGATTTGGATGGTGCTGATGTGAGTCAAAGTGCCAGGGCTCTTTGGGATCCCAGCTAACTCTTGCAGAACATGCCTAAGAGCGCTGAAGCTCATCTTACGTATGTTTCTTTAATCAGTTGTTGATTAAATTCTCTGGGAACTCATATGAACCTATGAACACAGCATGCCTGTGTTTCTAGGAATATCTGGAATAAAATCACTTTTTATTTGGTGACAGAGGCTCTGAGGCTTATTTTGCTGGGTAAAATAAGGCTTTCCCTGGGACTCAACAATATGAGGTGCTGAAACAGCATCACTTCTCAGATCACACAAGCCTGACTTAGTTGTATTGAGAGGAGTGTGTCTGGGTCCCAAGTAATAGAGAGCCCTAGTGGCATGCAGAGATTTCTATTGCAAAATAAACATAAGCAGCAGGTACCAAGCACCAGAGAAGGGTGGAGAGAGGAGCAAGCGCTACCTCAAATCCTCTCAATATAGGTGTGATGGATGAAATACAGGCTTGAGGGCATTGGAGTTGCTTTTCCCCAGGTCTCCGTAAATGTATATATGGCTCAGGGACTGCCATATCAGGTCTTTCCACCAACGTGCATCCTGAGGAAGCTGGCCGTTACTACCTTGGCCATAGTCTTTGTTTTTAACACTCCATTTCTTTCCCACCAAGTTTGAGTTTCCAACATCATGATTACTTATAGATTTGTAAGTCAGAAATAGCTTGGTAATTGCTGTATTGCTTTGCCCACAGTAGCAACAAGCGTCTTAAATTTAATGCATCATCCACACAGAAAATTGATATTTGGCCAAAACTTGAGGACTCTGACAGCTAATCTTAAACAGCTTTTGGTTGACATGTAAAATAGAGACTTGTAGATGATGTTCACAGGAAAATTGATGGTCTTTAGGATTATTCTATAAAAGAAAAATGCTTCTTACAATTGATGGGAAATACTTGAGAATGTTGCCCTCTAAGGAGGGGTTGGCATGTAAACTTAATGTGAATGCCTGGGATGTTAACCGCTTGGATCACATGCAAAAAATCTACATGACCTCATAATTCAAAGCCTGAATTTTGCCTGATCTTCAGGGTTTGTCTGGTGCAACCATACTCACAAGCTGCTGACAACCTTGTTAATAGTATGTTTCTTTTAATGTGCTTTCACTTTGATTTTCCTTTCTATAATACAACCTAAGCAGCAAGAATGCCCCAGAACAAGTCTTCCTCTGAAAAAAAGTTAGAGTAAGGAACTTGCCAGATTTCTGATTAAGATATCTGGCATGTTTGTACAGATACGCGTGCCTACATTTATTATGTATTTTGCTGTCAATCACAATTTAAAGGACTAGAAGTTTCAGCAGAGAAACTTGTGGCTCAGTTTGGTGGGCATGTGTTGCTTTACGCCAGGGTTACATGTTGCTCTTATTTGGGTGAATACACGTTTCAGTGTGTTTTGTCAATATTTGGTTTTGAGTCAGTAGGTCTGGATGACTTTGCTTCAAAACTATTCAATATCTATTTATTAAATATAGCGCTGGTGTTCAACAGAAAATGTAAGACCCAATTTCAAAATTAGGCCCACACAATTATGCAATCAGGTAATCGCGCGTGTAATTGCTTGCACAAATGGTCAGTTAGATGTGTAACTGTCCATTTGCATGCAAAATTAACCAATTTTGTAAATTGGACTTTGAATATTCATGGTAGAAAACACAGCTTTCTAGAGATGGCCGCATTGTTGCACCTTCCCCTTCCATTGGCGTCCTCCCTGTACAAGCCTTGTGACTTTTGTCTTTGCTTAAATGTTAGTAAGAAGTTGCTGGAAGTGAAGGAAGCAAGTCTTTTCCCTCTGAAACTTAATACATACCAGTATGCGTTCAAGTGGTTAAAAAAGAAAAAAAAAAAAAAAAAGGAAAAAGATGAGTGTCTGAGGAGAAATACTCCCAAAATATAAGTTGTGGCACACTAGTTCATTACTGTGCAAAATGCATGCTAGCACCTTTGCCTGATTGGTATGGATAAGCACTACGTAAATAAAATATGGAAACCCAAAAGCTAGGGATAGTACTGTCTTCCATGGCTGCAGAGTGTGGTTACATTACTCATAGTGGGTTTTCATAGTATTGCGGCTGAGGTTGGTAATGCCATCGGTGTGATGCGTGCAAGCAAAGCAGTGGGCAGGAGTACAGTGGATAGTCCATGTGCCAAAGGCTTACTGGTTTAAAGACAAAGATGGAAGGAAAAGGATGTGGTGCTGAGGAGTGAGGTGACGCATCCACCCTTGTACAAGTGGGAGGCAAAGCCAAAAAGCAGCACTGGGCTCTCTAGATTTAAGTCTAGTCTGCTTGGCTTTTGCTGTGGCATTGGGCTCTGGGTTTGTGACAGTTGTTGGAATGGGCCATGAAGGGTACTGTGTGTGTTACACCTGTCCCTGTGTATTAAATGTAAGATTTGCTACCATACGTGCTACCTCATTGCTCCAGAATTTGTTTTGAAAACATGTAACTCCATGTTTTGCAAAAGGTAAAAGCAATTGTTTGACTTAAATATTTATGTATACACACAAACACTTCAGAGTTGGTTTTTTTTGTTTTGTCTGGTGTGCTGCCAAAATATTTCTTTTCAGTGAAAGAATTCAAAGCCATAGGTGAAGAATCTGTAGAATTACTCGCGATGGCCGCTTTGCAGTTAATACAAGCTGTTGTTTGTCCAGCAGGGTCCCTGGGTGCCCACATGAGCAAGGTTTTTGGTCTCTGTGGCCGCTGCCACTCTGTGTGTTAGGATGAGGGGAATTAATGTAATCTCAAAAAAAGCCCAGGAGGATTGTGTACCTGGCTCACACGTGTAGGCTGTAACCCCCAGAGACAGGCGGTGATGATTTGTTATCAAAATTTGGTGCTGCTTCCAAGGAGGGATCAACTTGTTGGTGCCCTTAGAGAAAGCCGTACGCTTATGCATCTCTCCAGGGTGGGATGAAGGCAATACTGTTGTCCAAATTGTTCCCACAGAGCAGGGAGCCACACTCCCATCCAAAGCATCCTCTGACTGCACCCTGCTTCCCAGTGCAACTCTCTAGTGCGTGTGCATGTTTTAGGGCTCAGTGTGGCAGTTCCTCATGTGTAAGAAGGCAGATTTGGCTCAAATCTTCTAAGATTTGTTGTCTGGGACCCCAGAATTTTAAAGCTCTGAATGGGAGAAGCCACAGGCTAGCAAAGCTTTCAGGTCGGATGTGGGGCAGTGGGGTGAGTGAAGGTGGGCATTATAAATTATTAGTTGTTTTTTTTTTTTTTTAAAGTACATTGTATGGAGTTTTTCCTTGCAGCTTCAGCAGCGGCTGCGCCCTCGTGCTTGCCTGTGGCAGGATGGGTGCTCCTGCGTAGGTGGGTTGAGAAGCAAATGCAGTTTCTCAGTTGAACCTCCTTGTTAAAAACCTAGGCTTTCGAGCCCCAGCCCCCTGACTTTTTGTGAGAATCAGCTGTCTTGAGTGGTCATCTGCGGATCACATCTGTGCTCTGTACATTGCGTTCTCTGGGAATGCGTGGAGCTGCCCTGGTCTTGATGTGGCTTCTGCCACTGTGCAGGAGAGGGGTTATTTGAAGCCCCGCGTGGTACTTCCATTCCTGCTGCTGCAGAGCTCCCCTCCCAGCAAGGGCTTTCCACAAGGAGATGCTTTCCACGAGGGGACACCCGATGAGGATGTAGGGTGGATATTTTCACCAGAGGGCAAAGTGGCACCTTGGTTTCACGCTGGGTTGCCTTCCCCAAGCGATGGTACGCTGAGCCCGGGAAGGATTAAGCAGGAGCGTGTTAAGGTCATTTTTTATTCCTGAGCGAGAGGTTTATGTCCTCTGTGCATATTAATTTCAGAGCTTGGGACACAGTAGAAAGGAGAGCAAATAAGAGTGTAAGCGTGTTGGGCAGCCTCAGCAATTGAACTGGAAGAGAGAGCTCAGCCTGAAAAGCTGCCTTGCTCTTCCACGCTGCATTAGCACAACTGCTGTAAAAACGGTGAAAAGATCCAAGCCCAAAACTCAAAAATGACCAACATTGTTTTAATTTTGTTTATTCCCGCATGCCTTTTAATTTATTTTGCCTGGTGTTCCTGGGAGCTTGCGGGGAGGAAGAACAGGGAGTTGCAGGTTGCCGTATGCAAAATTTACATCTTTCATGTCTTATGTGCATATAAGCCAGAGCTTGCAAAACTTTTCCTCACGCCTTCCTGGTAGCTTTGAGGATTACACATCCACAGAGGGTGAAGGAAACAGTGTCAGAAAAGCCGTTTGTAGTTGAGCTGCAGCCAAAAGCACAGGTGAAGGGTTGCCCCTGCAACGATGTTTGAACGAGGCAGCTGGGAGCCGTGTCAGAGCATGTGAGGCTTGTTGAGCTCTGTCTTGGCACACTTTGATAAATTAAAAATCCTTTGAGTTTTTGCGGGCTGCACAGGCAGTCCTTCTAAATTCCAGGGACTACTGCGTTTTCTTCATTCCTCTGTGTAGAGACCCATCCAACCTCCTGCCTTTGGAGAAGATGGGACCTTGGTAGGGGATTTGTGGGTAGGAGCTGGTGGCATCTTGGCAGTAGCTGTGGGGTTGGTGTTGCTGGACCTCTCAGAGCATTTAGACGTTGCTGGAAAGACTTTGGTGGCCATTGGTGACCACCAGCTTGCCTTCCTGCTGTTGGCACCCTGAGGACTGGAAAACGCAGTCTTGAAGACTTGAAAGCTCTCCAAAGGCATGAGTTTGTGGTCCACGTTCTCAGTTCAGGCTGATGTGATGGACAGCCTTTTGAGTAAAGGTATAAATCCGTAAAGCATTTTGGGATAGGAAAGGATAAAGAATGCATTGTGTAAATTATAGTACTAATTATATTATCAGCAGAATAGCTATCTTTGCTCCATAGCAACTGCTATGCTCTGGTTACAGATACTGCTGTGAGAAAAGGCAGGTGAAAGGGTTAAAGTGTGTTATCCAGTGGTCACTGACGTACAGGAGGACGCAGGACTGCTCTCTTCAGAGCCACGTATTGGTCCCATGGGTGAGAGTTGGCCGGGTGACTTGCAAGCGCTGTAGGGTCTGTGGATTGTCAGGCTCAACCGCTTGGGGGAATGGAAGCCAGCCCCCCGGGGGGCTTGCAAAAGCCTTTTTGCATTCATCTTTGTGTCACTGCTTCCCCCCGAGCCACCTCTGCAACTTCCACAGCCTTTGGGACAGACTTGCTTATCTCTTAATCTGGCCGTGAAGTAAAATATTAGAGGTGAATTAAAAGATCCTTTCATTAAAGGAGTTCTGGCTTATGGTTAATGACCTAAAAATAGGCTGTGGATATTCTTGATTTTTAGAGGCATTAGCCTACCTTTAAAAAAAACAAGTAAGGAATGTGGTATTTTATACACAGCTCTCAGCACTGTATGAAAAAAAGCAGACTACAAAGCACAGCGCAGGAAAATTGATTTATCATCAATTTATTGCTTGGAGCTCTAGGCAAACTCATCTCAAGACAGAACAGAGATCTATAAAATCTTTTCATCTGAAACTATGAATTAAATTGGGAGGAACTGCTGATGAGACACCAGAACCAACCCTAAACCAGACAGGCTTTTGGGAACAGGTGTCCTGATGCGGCAAGGGGAGTTGGAGGGATGCTGCTGATTTACACCAGCTGAAGATATGGAGCCTAATTTCTTATTGCCCTATTTTTTTTCCTCACTGTGGATCTGGCTTACCCAGGAGGAAGCCTACAATACTCCTCCCACTGCCCCTCTTGATTTCAGTGTAAATTTTCCTTTCTTCGTCAGCACGTCTTGTTAATCTTGCAGTTTCTTTTCCTGATGTGTACTCTTTTCTTCTGTCATGCGTGTGTATATTCTTAAACCTTCTAATAACAGGGTAACTTGTCTTTTTCAGCAGGAAGCCTCTGAAAACAAGCTGATGCATCTCAGCTGTCAGATCACTATATAAATAAATAAAACGTGTTCATATATTCTCTTCAAAGAAGCGAGTGAAACAATGCTAAAGAACTCTCCCCCGCTTTTTTTTTTTTCTTCTTTTTTCTGCATTGGGGGGGTGGAAAAAAAAAAAGCTGTGTTATGTCAGCGACCTGTAATAAATAGCACTGCAATGAGAAGCGACAGCCTCATTCACCTTGCATCCATGCAGAAATAACTAAGCTCTCTTCCCATGCCTTGGGAAAGGAAAAAAAAAAAAAAAAGGAGAAAGGAGGGAATTAAAGCAATGAATTGACCTTGGCTTGCAGTCGCTCCTGTACTACCAGGGAACAGTCTACCAGCAAGGGATGGAGGTTTTGCTGGCTATTCTTGCAGGCGGTGTATTGCCCGTGTCACTGCAAGCTATTCAGCCGAGAGTGCATGAAGTACGGTCCCCGTCTTTCTCTTGCTGCCTGCAAGCGTAGCTAGCCGAACTCTTGAATTGGCAAAAGACAGAGGTTTGGAAGGCTTAAATATTTTAATGGGGGACAAAAAAAAAAAAAGGGGGGAGAAAGGTTTACACAATAGTGAGGCACAATGTAGTCGGGCCACTTCTCTTCAATCTGTTATTTATGTCCTTGATTTGTCACAGTTTATTATGAAGTTAAGGTAATTTGGAGGCTTTCTTGTAAACTAAAGTGGATACCAAATTAAAGGGGGAAAAATGTAAAAGGCCTTTAAGAGAGCTGGTGGAAGACAAACTAATGAAAATGTACTTTTGTACATCTGTCCATTTGCAAAACTTTCTATTAAATTTGTGGAGCATTTTCTTTTATTTTCTCATTGGGTATTTGATTTTTTGAAGCTTGCATGGGGCATTGGAGAAAAAAATTGTTACTTTGTTAGGGTTATTATGTGTTGGTTTATATCGGCAGGTGCCTCCCCTTTCCCTGTCCAGTCTCTCTCCTCCTCCTCTCTGCTGGGATAGCAAGAAAGTTTCTAGAGTGTGGGAACGGGGAGGCAGAAGGAGAAGAAACACTGGCACCATGGCTTTCGCATTTCGCCTTTTGCCCCTGTGGACCAGACACACAAAAGCACAAGCTCTGCTGGCTTTGGGAGCCTGTGCCCCCTTGATGTGGGTCCGAATCAGCCCCATGCCAGCCTCTCTGCCCTGCACGGGATGTCACAGGCACCCCACGTCCCCTCTTTTGGTAACCTTCAGTGGGAGCTGCTAATCTCCCAGTACTTGTGGTATCCAGGAGGTCAGGATGACCAAACTCCTCCGTTGGTTCGCCTGGGAAAGGCGAATGGCAGCTGTCATATTGTTTTAGCATCAGGTTACTTCTGAGTGCAGGGCTGGTGTTATTTTTAGTGTGTGTGTGTGTCTGCCTGTCTATTGTCTATATATGACTGCACGGGTGTGTCTTGGAGACAAGGGGGAATGGTTCTTTCCTGCAAAAATGTGGTTTCCCCTGGCAAGGTGAGGAGTGCGCAAGAATGCAGCGGGAAGCGAGCAACAGGGGAGAGAAAAAACCACATACTGATTCTTAAATTTTTATTTTTTTTTTTAATGAGCCCTTTCAGGCAAGCCTTGCTTGCTGAACATCATCGTTGGCGAGGGTCATCCTGAAGTAAATACAGTTATTGGCTCTCTCCCTTGCAGAGGAGGTGTGCCTGCCTGGTGTTGGTGAAATTGCACTTGGTTATCTCCCCTAGCAGTGCACCTGGTCAAGGCTCTGTTTGGTAAGAAAATGCGGGTTTTGCAGCAGGAAAGCCTTACTTACCACCCCTGGGAAGGGCTCTGGTCCCCATCAGCTTGTTAGAAGAAATGTGTGCATCCCGTCAGCAGCTGCATCCCTCTGAAGTGCATCCTTTTCATTTAGCAGTGCCACCTCCCCAAAAACGACACAAACTCATTTGTGGAGGTTTTGCGTGTGCTGCCCAGGCTTGTCCTTTCCCACCGGCAGGGATCAGAGATGCTCTGCAGGGAGGAGTCAATGTCTTCCCAGTGCAGGGCGGTTTGGCAAAAAAGCAGGGGAGTGGGATACAAGTCACAAGGGAGGCTTTGGGACAGAAATGTAGGGAGGAAAAAAAGCATTTTTTTAAAAAAGAAGAGTAAGACACTTCCTTTCTTCTTATGCTTTTACAGACCCGGGAGCTAGGAAGATGTGCAGTAAAAGCAGTTCTTGCCCTGCTTCTATGTCTTGGTGGGGTAAAATTTTCTCGAAGCAGTCTCTGTAGAATAAATTTGTTGATCTGTTGGTCTGTAAGCAGTAAAAATGATGAAGCCATTTAGTGTTCCTGGGGATGCCATGTGTACTTCTGAAAGTACTTTATTATGGTTCAGCATTAGTTAATGGATGCTTACAATGAACTGTTGCCACTCACGTTGCCTCTCACATCTTTCTACTGAGGATTTTTCTTGTTTAACACAGAGTACTGTGCTGTTCTAGTTCATATGACATTTACAAAATCGGCAGCAATTTACAGAGAAAGAAGGATAAACACACATATGTGCTTCTGGAGCAATGCTGCCTGTGAGCTGTCCTGTCTCTCCAGGTTGGGGTGAGGAGGTGGTTGTTGCTCTCCATCCCGCCTTGGGGCCTGTGAGGACATGGTCCATGTTGTGCTGAACTCACCTGGTTGTGAAGATGGGTTTTTCCTCTGTCCTTGGCTTCGTAGCAGGGTCTGGTGGGCAGCTGTTTGGGTGACAGAACTTCTGCCTTCACTAGGCTGACACTCACTTCAGCATCACTGGGGTGGAGGCAGGCTGGTTTTGTTCAACTTGGCCACAAAATGCAAAGATTTGGAGCACTTGAACAGATGCGATGAGCTCTGCAACTATCCAGAATTTACTTTCTGAAAGAACCTGGCTAAAAATAAATAGAAGAGGTTCTTTATTTCTGCCTATTTTTTCCCCCTTTTCTTCTATACACCTTTTTTGGCAGGTCAAAACACTTTTGTTATCTAACTACTCTTTCCAGCGTTTCATTGTTAAGTGTTTGTTAATTAGACTTAACGACTGGGTTATAATGGAACTACGGGAGTCTTATCTGAAGGCAAAGTAATTGGCAATAGGATTCATTATGATCAGAGCAACTCTAATGAATGTTAAATTAATTCATAATAATGTGACACTTAAATGTTAAGCATATTGTTACTAATTACAGATGCACTTTTACCTTATCCGCTTTTAGTATTATTGCTTTTTACTATCTATACTAGAGGGCCAGCTTTCTGGTACCTATCTTTTTAGACTGATAATTCTAGACTTTTATAGCTGCAAATAGCTTAATTACCTATTTGTCTCTTTCACATTAATTAGATACACGAGTGTGAAAGCTAGGAAGTTGAAGTAAATATATGTAATTTATTATGGAGATTCTGTAACTGTGGGTTGTTACATAAAAGTGGCAGTGTAATTAATAAGGATGATCTGTTGCTTGCCATCTTTCATGGGGGAAAGGGGAGGAGAAAGATGTCAAGCATTCCCACACTTATGATTAATACAATATCTATGGTTAGTTATTACAGTTATTTGAGAACACAGTGATTTGTTTTAAATAAAATTATATATTTGATATTTACATTTAATAAAAAAATGCCTAAAATTAGTTAAACCCAGCTCTGAGTCATCTTGCAGCTTTGTCATCTAGCATTTGTGGCTTTGCAACCATCTTTAGTTTATTTAATTAGCTTACTGGCTTACCTGGTACTTTAAAAAAGGGAATGCTTTAAAAAAATTTAAAAATAAAAAAAATCATTGTCCTAATTATCTGTGAGACGCAGTAGTGGCAGGTGGTAGGGTGGCAGGCACATCCCAGTAAGGTGAGACAGGTGTGTGTCCCATCAACTGCCTGTACTGTTTAGAACACACATTGCACCATGCTTCAGGATTCAAAGGTGTTTATTAATACTTGCTTTTCCATCCAAGGCACTCCAGTATTCTTCCTCTGGTCCCAAAGTATTCACAATGAAGCTATTTCCATGTAAAAATTTAATGGAGATGTCGTGTCTGTGTTTCCCAGCATTGCTTGCCCTGGCTACCTGGGACAGGGAGCCTGGAGGATGTTGCTGGAAACAGAAAAGGGAGAGGGGGGAAAAAAAACCCAACACAAAAAAACCAAAACTACCCAAACAAAAAATAAGTGGAATTTCAACATGACTAGAATGATCAAGAAGTTACCAAGGGCCTTAATGACCATTTGGTACAGTGTTTATGTTTCAGTGCATCATCACGGATCTCACGCTTTGCTATGCTTAAAGTCTATGTCGATATGCCGATTACAGTTTAATTTGGCTGTGGTGGTGGGACACGCCATGGTTTGGCAGAGCATGTTGAAGGAGAGAGGTCCTGGCGTGATTTCGTCTGGCCCAGTAAAGTGATTTTGATGCAGAAGGCATTTCTCTTGAGTTGTTCTGCTGTGCCGCAGCCACGCTCTGGCAAGAGCAGTGGGGCTGGTTTCTGCTCAGCTTGGCTTGTGCTTTTAAATCCCACCAAGAGCAAAAGGGTGTGTGTGTGTATATATATATATTTTTTTAGAAATAAAAAAAAAGTGAATGTTCTTTCTGTTGGTGGAAAATAGTGATCAATAGTAATTAACTTGCGCCCTCTTATTTCTTTCCCCTCTGAGGAGAGTGTTAGTGCTGGTTTCGCAGGGCTTCAGGAGGTACAGCGGTGCTGCCTCCTCCTCCGACAGCTCTTCTTCCCTTTCCATGCTTCGGCAGCAGAACCTCTGTCAGGAAAGTGGCTGTGAAATCCCTTGAGTTGCAGCCGCTGCGAGGCAGCGCCTTAGAGGGGTGTTCCGATTTTATCTTCTTTTGTTTTTTTTCCTCCCCTCCCGCAAACAGCAGCGTGGAAGGAAGAAAAGCTTCTGTGGGCTGTGCCTCCAAAGGTCATATAACACTTCATGTTTTCCCCAACATGACACAGCGTGACAGAACAAAGTATTTATCTTGTGTACTTGTCAGCTTCGTTCTGCTGGCTCCGAAATGATGAAATACTACCGAATATGCTGCTGCTTGTTTCCTTTAGGGACTTGCACTGATTTGTTTAAAGTGCCGTCTGCACCCAGTAAATGCTTCATTTATTACAGCTGACACCTGAAAAATCTCCGAGGGAAATGTATCAAGGCATCGTGCAAATATTATTTTCTTTATTTGCTGTTGTTTACTTATATCCTTATATAAATGCAGTCCATAATGATAAATTATGATTCTTGAGGGTGCCACCTGCGTGTGTGTGTTTTGAATCTCACCCCTGGTGAGGTTTCTGGAGAGGCACTCCATTTCCATCAGAAAAATGTATTTTGACTTTTGATGGGGTCAGCTTAACTGTTAATTATCGCGGTGAGTCACTAATGAGCTGTTGCCTCAGGAACTTCGTAGGGCTTCTCCTCAAAATTTTCCCCATTACTTGTTCTGATGCTTAAGCAAAAATAAAAATATATCTCTTGCAAAAGGGGTGTGGGGAGAAGTGAATGTTTGAGATGGTGATGTGACCCTTGTAACTAATATTTGACGCAAAGGCTTTCAGATTTAACTCTCACTATCGTGTTAGGCTTTGTGGGTGATATTTTTTAATTTATTTTTTCTTACATTAAGCACTTCTCTGTTGTCCCTGAAGGATAATGGAGAATCCAAATTCCTCTCTCAGCAAAACACTCAGTGCAAAAATAACGAACATCAAAGAGACAGAGGGAAGCAGTTTGGACACAGTACTAATGGCTAATGTTATCGTGTGTCAAAGTAAAGAATTAAAATGTGACTCCAGGTTCCTAAAAGGGTACTTGCTGTGTGTAGTTCAGGGGAGCAGCTCTGGTGCCTTCTGTCTCCTATCCCCTGATGGCTGTGTGGGCTAGCAGAGGTCCAGGCAGCAGAGTCACCCTGCAATTCACTGCTAAGAACAAAAAGGACCTTTGGGCACATTGAGGAGCCCCTCTGACTGCTGCTCCAGTGGCACAAGCTTTATGTGGGCTTACAAAATGCATATGCATTGTGTTACGTGTATTTTTGCATCCTGCTATGCATGCATCCACACAGTATACAACGCATGTATGTCTGTGCAACATTATTGATGCTGTGTATCAGTATGGGAAGGGATGGGGTCTGTATTTTGGATGCTTTATGGTATTCTGAGCCCTGGCCCTGCAGCCATCTGCACAGGTTATACTACAGAGGTTATGCATTCACTGAAAAAATACAAATCTAGGGGAAAAACAAGCATATTTGTAGGTTTTCCTTCCTCTAAGTAAATAAGCAGTGCTGGGAAGGAAGGTCTTCTCTATACCATGGGAACTTGTAAATGGCAAATATATTGCGTGCTTTAACGTTGTTTAGTTTTACAGCCATTGTTACAATTATAACTGGCTAAATTAGATTCCTTGCTTGAATAGTATTCTTGTTTGAATTTACTGTGGTGTGCCTTCCACTCGGTCCATGCAGGTTGGAGAGGGAGAAGGGCCCCACTCCTCTTGGGGTGCTGTTTCTCGCTGCAGCTCTGGACAGGGTAGCTGAACAGGGCTTTACAATGATGCTTGGGAGGTGGTCCAGGGACGTAGGGTTCCTATGCCCCAGGTTTCCTGGCATCCCCCTGTACCAGCCACTTCTCCCCTGCCTAGGTTCCTGCTCCTTCTGTTTTCTTCTGGTAAGGTTTTAGGGTGTGAGGGCTGTTTTCTCCCGTGTGGCTGTGCAGTGTCTCCTAGGTTTCGGCTTGTGGTGGGAGCATTACGGAGACAGTTGCTACAATGGTGGCATGAAGATAAATTTGATGATGATGGAATTGAGAAGCTCAACTACTATGTTATCTGTATGTTGTGGTGAGCAGATTTGCTGCAGTCTTCTACTGGGCAGTGCTATGTGTGTGCACAAGTTGGTCCTGACTTCAGGTGCTCCTTGTCTGTCTTTGCTTCCAGAGGCAGGGTGTGAAAATGTGAGGTTTGTCTGCTAGCTGCTGAAGTGTCCAAATTTTTACCCTAGATGGGGAGGATTTGGCTTGAGTGGGAATTGTAAAGAGAAGCAGGTGATCATTGCTGATCCAGCCTTGTGATCCGAGATAAGCAGGGATTGTATTTCTGTCCCCTGTTTTACATGAACTGGCCAGCTACAGCTTGTGAGAACTCTTTAGTCTCCGAAGTTTAGTTAATCACAGTGAATTAAGAAGTGACCTTGGGTTTCAGGCTGCCCTTGTCCTGTATGGGACTGTGCATCTCTTCCCTGGAGAGAAGGACTCAAGTGTCCCTGCTGGAGGGGTGGACACTTGCTCGAGGCAGTGAGAGCCAAGGATACCGGTCTCACTAAGTTACTGGTACTGGGAAAGTCTATCACTGGTAAGCTGATAGCTTAGTGCTCAAGAAAGTTTGGCTGTATCTGTATCTTAGTCCCTTGGAAGAGAAATTTCCTCCTGTCGTGGGGAGAGCTTCAGTGAGTTGGTGAAATGTCCTCTGTGTTAAGGCAAACTCCTTAAAAAATAATTGGTGTCAGTCATTTCTATGTTAATATTTCACTGCAGCTAATTTAGCAAACAGATGGTGGTCCATATTATGGCATATGAACAGGGCTTTTCCCTGGGCCAAATGATTACCTCCCCAGTTTTCAATTAGCAAAGCCTGCCAATTACCTGGAGTGGTTTTCCTTTTAATTATGCAGCTATTAGGCCAGGTAGGTAGCCAGCCCGAGGGGAGGAGGAGAGAGCTCAGCAGCATGGGTGAATCCTTATTAGGAAAACCCATAAAAACAAACCAAAAAGGAAATGTCGTATGATAGGAAAGAGGAGGAGATGCACAACAGGGCAGCGCCATGCAGGAGCCCTCTTTCTGCTGGTGTGGGCATTGATAAATAGCTTTAAAATGCTCATCTGGCAGGTTGTGGCATGTAGGAAAGGTGAGGTCTGGAAAACGCTCTGGCTTGGCAGTCTGCTGGCTGTGTACTTACTTTTAGCTTGATGGAGTTGACTGGTTGAACAAGAGGAGCCATGAGGGAAAGCCGGCCCCCAAGCAAACAGCAGGATCACACTGAGTCCCCGTGGTGGTGCAGTTGCAGTCAGGTCTTTGCTTACTGTCAAGGAGTGGCAACATGCGATGTTGGCTGATTTATGGAGTCTCCGGTTGTCATCTTGTGTCCTATCCCAGCTAATAACAATCCAGGCAATGAAAAGATACTTCTTTTCATAATTATAGACACCTCATTTTCCCTTTGAGCCCCACGTTTAAATCATCAGGGCATCCTCTTTGCCTGAATTGTTTCCTCAAGCTTATCTTCCTCTCCAGATCAGTCTTTTATTGTATTTTGTTTTGATGAGACCGTTCATCTTCCCTCGGTTCTGCTGCTACCAAACCTATTCTCCCATTGTCCTCGAGGAGCAGGAAAGGAGATGGAAGAGGCCTTGGGCTTGAATTAGCCAGTGATGAGGTTGGGTCTCCTCTGGGATGGAGATATTAATACAGCATCATGAAATATGAGATCTGTCTTCACTTTGGGTGACTCTGATAATGAAAGAACATAATTAATCATATTTGGCTCTGCAGAGGATATGTAATCTGGGAAAAACACCTGCCCTAAAGGTGGCAGGAGTACGTGAGAGGAGCAACGAAATGGAAAGAGGAGCTGCAGCAGCCCAGGCTACTTCCGGAGGAGGAGTATTCACCAGCGTGTTGGGGAGCCTTTAATTGACAGGATTTTTGTTGTGGTTTGATTTTTCCTTTTTTTTTCCATAGCACACTCAGTAAAGGTACTTGAGGTTTCTATAAGATGGAGAATAATAGTTGAGCAGCTGTGCACATGCCAGGGATAAGGCAGGGAAAAACAAGGGCTCTGTAACCCTTCTGGGAAGGGTATCCCACCACCTGCATCCCTGCGTAGCCTTCCCCACTGGGGTGCTTCCCTGTGGGGAAGCACAGGTGGAAGTGGTGGCCGTGGCCGTGGCCGTGTTTCCTGGGCTAGGACCGTAATGACAGATGTTCTCCAGCTGGGGCACAAGGCAGAGGTGGGTACCATGGGGACAGAGAGTCTCTGCGGCTGTGAATGTGCCTTTGTAAAGAGATCACTCATCGGCGAAGAGCGCAGAAAGCGTATTTACTGTTCAGACAGCATGTGAGACTGCTAAAACACTCGCTGATTTTTTTTCTTCCCCCTTTTTTGTTCCCCCCCCCGCCCTTTCCTTTTTTTAAGCTGTCCTGTATCTGGCTGTATGTGGAGCCCTGGCATGTTGCAAATAACGTGTCCTGAATTCTCTGTTTGTTGTTGCGTGCAGCCCTTCCCTGTGCATCCTCCTCAAAAGTCTCCCCTAGCGGAGGGAAAAACTGTAACTTGGTGTGCACTTTACAGCATGTATATATATATATATATATATGTAACATTTTAAGTGCAAGCTTGGTTTTGTGCCTTTGCTGGCTGCTGCAGCGCGCACTGTACCATTGCAAAATCAAGGAGCCCCTCTGAGTCAAAAGCAGTTGCTCTGCTTACTCAAATAGCTGATTCAGCCCCCAAAATAATTATCCTTTATTTATTAGCACATTAAAACGTCTTTTAATTAGGTTTTGGTGCAGTATCTTGAATCCTTTGACTTGAAAGTTTTCTCACTCATAACTTACAAGTCAACCCCTTTGGTGTGGCGTTGCAGCTCCACAGATTATGTGTAGAGCTAATTAAGTAATAACGATTGAGGTGCGGGGTATTTCCTTGGGATTAATGACTGTCTGGGAGGAGTTGATGGCCCAAGGTGTAGCCAAGGGCCATTAACACCAGCCAACTATTAATTCTAAGAAAATGCCATGTGCCAAGGTCATTGCTGCTATTAGAAGTCGAGGGCAATGAGGATATGGCGGGGGGGGGGGAAGGGGGAGATGAAGTAACACATGAAGTTTATGGATTTTGAGAAAATGTAATATGGTTTTAATGAGTATCTGCGTGACGTACCTGTTTGATTAGTCAGTCTGCTTCTTCCCTCCATTCCTCACTGGTCTGTCCAAAGCTTAATGGCCGGGATCATGGCAAGCAAGGGTGATGCTCTTCTCATGTGGTGCCCTTTTTCTTAATGGGCCCTCGTATTTTGTCCGCTCTTTATGCAACCAAAAGCATTGAGAACGTCGTGGCTAAGTTGTCTGTGTGAACAGGAGGGAGAAGAGCGGTGGTGTTGAAAAACCCACAGATTGGCCAAGTGCTAATTCAGGATTAACCTGAATTAATTAAAGGCCTGGGGCCTTTGGCGGCCATCTTGGCTCTTGGGGCCTACTGGGAGTGATAGTCACGGCTAGAGGCAGCCGGCGGCCATTTTGGGTCTCTGGGCCTCCTGGGAACGGTAGTTTAGACCCTGGGCGCCTGGCGGCCATCTTGGCTCTAGCGGCCTACTGGGAGAGGTAGTCAGAGGCAGCCGGCGGCCATTTTGGGTCCTGGGCTTGCTGGGTGTCGTAGTACCGGGCAGCGGCGCATGGCGGCCATTTTGGCTCCTGGAGCCTGTTGGGAGTGGTAGTCGAGGCCCAGGGGCGCTAGGCGGCCATCTTGGCTCTTGGGGGCTTCTGGGAGTGATAGTCGGGCTAGTGACTATCTAGTGACAGTCACACTATCTGGCGATAGTCACACAAATAGTGTATCAAAGCATGTGTTTCTGTAGCAAAAGAACCGTATTTCAAAGTTGAACTGTAGTTGCAGTGTGGCATACTGCATTCTGGGATTTTGGTGGACAGCTAAAGGTAACCGCTCCCCAAAGGCGGTAGGGTAAAGATAAGTCTTCAGGTAATTGCTGTGCACATGTTAAGTTAGAAGCTTAAGAGACTTGGATTCACATAACTTGAATTATCATAATAGTTACTTGACTTCAATTACGATCTTAGGATCTTTGGCAGAGAAAGAAACTTATATTGAATGGATTTTTTTTCTTTAACTTAATATTCCCAGCATCAAAGGAGTAGGGCTTGTGGCTGTGTGAAGCTGTTGTCCAGCAGTGACTTTTCGGTGTGCTATTCCCTTCCAGGATAGGCTCTGATATGAGTACTTGCCTTTTTCTCTCAGTCTCCAGTCAGTGATGTCCAGCTGCTGACACCTGGATTTATACTTTTGAGAGTTCAGAGTTATAAGACTGGAATTTGCAAAACTGGTGACATCGAAGGCAATTTGGAGAAGCCTTTTCCTGAGTGACAAGTGTCTCATAGGTGGAAGCATTTGACCATCTTTATCTCAACATGAAAGTTTTGTATGAGTGATTAAAAAAATACGGGGGCTAAAACCCGTCAGAGGGACCATCTCAGCAGCTGAAGGAAGGAGATAGATATGTTTGTACTCATGATGTAAACAACTGAGTTTACCTCAGGCAAACTTTGGTCTTTGCTGGAGCAACATATTTGCCACTGCTTTAAAATTAGGTCTGAGATGCCTCTCCCAATTGATTTTTCTGTTATTAGTCCTTGTGAAACCTGCCTTTCCTATATTTTCTCATTTGGCTGGAGCTCAGGAGGAATTAATCTTTCAGAGGCAGGACTTCAAGGTGCCGTTTTCAAAGGGGGTCCGGTTGAGTTCATGATGGGATTCAGGTGGTCTTGGAGGAGTCGCAGCCATTGAACATCCATCCTCCCATCCCTGCGAGAGGCTCCCAGCAGCTCAGGTGAGTGGCAATGTAAAAGCTGCCTGGGGAAAAACCCCGTTGCTGGCATCCTTCTGCAGTCTTTGGTCATGTCCCAAAATCAGTGTGTCTGTAGTGAAATGGGTTTATTTTTATTTATTTATTTTTAATTCATTACTTCAGACATTTAAGAAAAGTTTTTAACAGTTATGTTTTTTGTAACTTTGTAATTTTCTTGCACATTGTAATCTTAATAATGATAAATAATCTGTTAAAAGCAATTATGGCCTGAATAATAATCCGAACTAATAAACAGAATGTACTGTGTAATTTTGGTCGTTTTCAGCCATCTGGCTCCAGTCTTCCTAATTGACTTAAAGCATAGTGACAATGTCAGCAACATACAGTGTTCAGCTTGGCTGAAATTCCTGAGCAGGCATTCCTTTCAGAAATCCAGATTTTATTTTTTTTTTTTTTTTAAATCAATACATCAAAATTATTACTAGCTTTATTACAGCAGCACAGATCATGAATCCTTCAGCGTTGTCTTCCACTGACCTCAGAAAACTTTATTTATAGTGATTTGATTGTGTACAGTTTCATTATTTTCTAGTGAAACTACGACTGGAAGACTTTGAATGTACCCAAGTATCTAAATTCATGCTGGCACTTAGTTCTGAACCTGCCAGAAAGTAAATGCTTTTAGTGTTGGCTGGACTTAAGGAGTCTAAAGTGCTCCTTTTGCTTGTCTGCTATTTTTGGTTTATTTTTTTAATTAATGCACATCATTGCTAAAATTTGAGACTTGCACTCAGTCTGTCAGACCCCTCGGTTTCGTTTACCAGAATGAAGTGGTGTGTCCATCCCTGTTTTTTCAGATGCAGTGGTTTGCCAGGTTGGAGCTGGATATTTCTTTATATTCGCTGCAGAGGTGACTTTCTTTCTAATTTTCTAGTCAAAGCCGCAGTGTAGCGTCTTTGTGGCTAGTTCCACTTGGTCTAGGTGCTTGCAGTCTGTTATAATTACTGTGATGAAGCTGAAGTGCCAGTCCCCAGTTTAACCTCCCTTCAACGCTTATTACTGAGGAATAGGATGTCTGCTCTTTTGCAGTGGGTGGGCTTTTTTTTTTTTGACTTAATGAGGATGGGTTGAGTGATGGGGTGGGATCAGCCTGCGTGGATGCAGAACATAAAGCAAGGTGTAATGGCCCATATGAGAACATACAACTCTGTTGCTCATAAGTCAGATCTGTCCCTTTTGTCTGACTCACAGCCACTCTGTCAAGTGTTTGTTCTTGGGGAGGACACGGTTTATTGTTTGGATTTGCTTAATGGCAAATGCCTGGTTTGCCATTCCAGCCACTGACGTTTTCTGCATAGTTTGCTAAATTTGATTATGCCATTTGGGCAAGTTTTAATATTTACATGCTACTAGAAGGATCAATTTAAATGTCTTTAAGCAGTGGAATTATATGAATAGTAGTTTCTGCCCTTAATTTTGTAGGATACAGATGCAGTAAAGCTGTGGTTAAACAAGTTTATGTACTCCTACTGAATACATGGCATACTGACTTATTATTTATTTTCACCTGTGCTAGTGTGTATAATCATAGCTGCTCTGAAATATTGACCCCTATTTCTTGATGTGTGGCATCAGATAACATTCACCTGTTTGAGCGTTTGGGTGTGTTGTAGCCTTTCAGTAAATAATGATGTGAAGAGTTGGTAAGGAAGAAATGCAATTTCTGTGAGATCTGGTGAGGGTACAAAGGTAACAACTTGAAGTTCAGTGGAGGAAGCTTTGCAGTCTGATCCATGTTCTTGGATATTTGTTTATTTATGGATCTAGAATAATTGGTGAATCATTCTCAAACTCTGCAGCCCTCAGAATGGGAGCAAAGAGCTGCTTCGGTTTAAGCAAAGCTGTTGCGTCAAGGTCAGTGTGGGATAGGTACCAAAATCTGTGATGAAAGTTGTCTCAGTTTGTGCTAAGGCATTGAGATGCTCCCTAGTAGATTTTTTAAATGGCTTTTGAGTGAACCTGTCCTCCCCAGTATGCAAAGAAGGGTGGGCTCTATTACAAGTCTGTTCTGGGTTTTGTGGTTTGGGTTTTTTTTTTGTGTTGTGCTTTGTTTTTCAGCAAGCTCTTTAAAACTATTCCCTGCTTGAGGAACAGACTTTATTGGTGTGTTTCTGATCGATGGAAAACCAGAGTTCTACTGGGAATACTGTATTAAAATAATTTTCTTTTTTTTTTTAAAAAAAAAGAAGCTGTATTTGCAGTAGTGAGCACTCAGTCTGTGTCTTGTGGTGGCTGACAGGGAGGTGTGAAAACCCTTGGTTAGGTTGATTGCCTTCATGATATGCTTGATATGAGTTAACTTGTTTTCTGTACCTTATACCATTTCATTTTGTAATAGCAAATAAAGCTCAGATGTAGTAAATGTAATGTCTACTGCTGCTTGATTTTACAGGCCAGTGAATAAATGAACTTCCTCCGATATTCCATATCTTCTTCTAATAAACAGAAATGCTGCAGTGGGATTGCGTGCGGGTGACTACTTATCTCTGGCTTGTCTCCTCGAAGTTGTTTTTCTCATGCACTTGCATGTTTGTAGTTTGCTAAGAAAATGATTTTTGACATCAGATTTAGGATTGGTGATTTAAAGCTGAATTGGGGCACTCACCCATGTGACTGCTGAGTTGGGGTCTGTGATTCTGCAATGCTCCGAAGTTAGAGGCGTTTGAGAATGAAATCATATGCCTAATTTAATCTATTGAAACCAAAAATGATGAAAAATAATTAGGAGTCTTTGGCGTTGGATAGTGAGGAGAGTAGCAACAACAGCTTTTTAGGTGGGTCTTGATCATGCACTGCTGCTCTACAAGTTTTGTTTCCAAAATGTATGTTTAAAAAAAAATAATCATGGTGTGGGAGGTGTGAGGGAGGCAGAGATTGCAAAAATTTTGATGCATTACAGAAACAGTCATTCTCCAGATGGGTGCCTTCCCGTTTGCTGTGTGGGGAAATCTTGGAGCTGAGAGCGCCCTGCATTCACTTGCAGCGAGTCCACTGGAAAGCAGAGCAATGCCTTGCAGCGTAGATTAAAGTCAACAGAAGAGGGAATTGGAATGACTTCATTAGCATCACACACTTAATTGGTAATAAATTCCACATGCCAGTGCTGCAGCTTGCCCCTGCTTCCTGTGGTGTGAGCCAGGGTCACCCCTTGCCCATCTGGGTGAGCCAGCCGTGCCATGAGCCTGACCTTGGTGCTGGTGAGCTGCTTGGAGAAAAACCTTGGTGTGTGCCACCTCTGCTCACATTTATCACAGGCACACAAGCGATGACAAGAATTGGGGGGGAAACTTTTGGAATAATTGCTAAAAATATTCAGGGAACCATCTGAATGCTTGAAGTATTTTTTTCTGCTGAGGCATGGCAAGGAAAAAGACGAAGACTCCTTATCTGTTTGCTGTCCTCATAGCACAACCTGCCTGCTGAATAGCTGAGTGACAGGCAATCTGGCCTATCCATATGACCATATTGTTTTCCTCCCCTAATTAGCCTGGTCCTTACTGTGCTGATGAGGAAACAGATGCACTGAGCAGCAAATTACCTTCATCTCGCCTCCGAACAAAAAAGACACAGCACTTAATTGACTCATTTGATCTCCGGCAATTCAAAGCAAGTAAAGTGGAAATATTTAAAACTGGCACTTCATTTCTGAAAAGGAGGGAAAGTATGTTGGGGGTGTATATACATGCATTTGTGTGTATGCTTATGGATTTAAAGTGTCAAATGTGATGATAGCAAGGCTTGCAGTGTTGCTATTTGATGCCTTTAAAGAGGGGCATAGATCCCCTTCTTACCACAAGGAAGAATAATGAAAAAAATACCCTACTACTTCCTTTATCAACAACAAAATATTTGCATACTTAACTATACCAACATTTCTTTACAGTTCCTTTTCTGTGCAGCATGGCATGCTGCACATGGTGGCAGCTGAAATGGCTTGTTCCCCCATCCCTGAGCTCCTGTCTGTGCTTCTGCCTGGGCACTGGCCATGCCTTAGGGCTTCTCTGCTGTCCCTGTTTTCTTTAGTTTTTTTTCCCCTACATTTATATAAAAAAAAAATTCCCTGCTAGTTTTTTTTAGTTTTGTTTATAATATAAATAAAATATATATAAATAATATATATTAAATATATAAAATTACATTTTGGAAGGTGCTACTCAAGGGCTCGAGGAGCAGTCTTAATAGCTGTGCAGAACTGGTGCCTGATGTGCACCCTGGCATTGGTGTGGGCTCTATGTCCTGCTATCTCCTTGCAGCTCTTGGGGTCGCTGGGAAGCTGGTCGGTTGGCAAAGATGCATATTGTACCTTCACACATCCTGCGTGGACAAAGGGGATGCATCTGGCACAACACAGTCCAGTCTTAAAGCCTGAGAAGAAATTTGTCTTTTATTTTATAGTTTGTTTGTGTTTATGCCTGCAACTGCTTCTTGGGTCCCCAGGGTGAAAGTCATCTGATTGAGGTAAATGGTAATTCCTTGAATGTAACATCTTGTGGCCAGACTTCTTTCATGGCAGCTCCTTCATTCTTCAAGAGGTGTCTTCTCCCTCAATTCTCTGCAGTGAATGCTCTGCAAAAAGAAAATTGTTTCCATACAGCCATCATGGTGGCCAATCCCCTTTATTGGGACACTGTATCTTAGCAGATCCTAATATTGTTGAAGGTGCAGATGTTTCTTCTGCCCTTCCTCTGACCTAAATTGTCCTTTCCCTGTGATCAGGAAGCATGTGATGTACATCCCGTTGATTTGTCTCTGCTGTGCTTCAGTAAAATGTCACAAAGTCTGCTTCCATTTCCATGTAACTTTGGGGTGTTTTAAGGTTGGCGTAAGTGCATGTATAGGGGCTGCTCAGAGATTTGCATAGTAATAGTACCCTGCTGCATACTATCAGGATATAAATGACTATTATTCCTGCCAGCTTGCATTTGTCAGAGGAGGGATTTCTTGGTTTTTGAGACTTAACGACTTAGAAATATCAAAGTTTCTCTTTAAATTACTAAAATTCCGTATTTGTGCCAGTAAGATGATGACTGAAATGCATTCAGGCAGTACCAGCTTCACTCAGTGGACTTTGCTTTACCCTGCGTATCTTCTGCTTCTTCCCCTGTTACCAAAGGCAGGCCTCTGCTTTGTAACCATATGCTAACTAAAATGAGTTAATTACAGAGCCTCTTACTGTGTGAGAAAATAGTTGGTCACTGAGCTGATGCTGGTAAGAATGGGATAACAAATAGTTAATCACTTCAAGGTTCTCTCATATGTCAATTAGGACAGAGCTGTGGCTGCTTCAAGGAACATCCTTATCCTCAAGAAGCTGGCAAACTTGCAGTAAACTTTTACTATCTTGAGATGACTCAATATCTTAAAAAGACGATGTGAGGAAGGGTGTCCTTAACCAAAAGACCACCGAGGAGCTCACGCCTGCACAGAAGTGTTTTGCAGACACTGCAAATTTAACATGCATGTGCAAAAGGACTATTTGGTCATCCTAATGAACATGTAAGCCAAGGTGGAGTTATGTATTAGGCAGGCTGAATAATGAGAATCTTTTGTGTATAAATAATGGGTAAATGTCCCCAGTAAAGTGTGCTAGATTTGTGGATTTCCACCTAGCATCTGACATCACATAAAGCAATGTCTCCTCTCTAAACTACTTCTGGTTTCGAGAGCTTTTGTTTCAGGTAACACCCTCTTCCTAACCTTTCCACCTTCTGCATTTGTTACAAATACCTATTCAATAGCTTGCTATAGCTGTTGGTTTTGGGATGGTTTTTTTAAGAACTTTTCCTAGTTGCTTCCCACTTGAATTTTATTATTTTCCTCCAGTTTATAAAGTGTGAGCATGGAAGAAAGCTTTTGGACTGAAGTAGGCCAGTTCAATCAGGAAAGCTCTCGAGCACGCACCAGCCCAAATACACTGTGCTAATTCATTAATCAAAGTAAACCATGCTGTAAGGAGAGATGAGGGTTGACATAATTAGAAGGACTATCTTGGATGCAATGTGAATTACACATGCTAGATTTGCCATGATAAGAATCCTAACACGTCTATTATTTTGGTGATTATTTTTTTAAACTGTGGGGTAATTAATATTTTTCTAATAAAAAATTAGATATGCTTATTCCATTTTTCTTGAGTGTAAATCATCTGGGGAAAGAAGTGGACTGAGGTAGTAGAGTCACATTGTCTGTAAGCATCATTCTTGCAGGTATATTTTCCAAACTATTTTTTCCTCTGATTATATAATGCTGAATTTTCTAAACCTAGACAGCACAAAACTATAGAATCATAGAATGGTATAGGTTGGAATGGACCTTAAAGATCATCTAGTTCCAACCCCCCTGCCCTGGACAGGGACACCTCCCGCTAGAACAGGTTGCTCAAAGCCCCATCCAGCCTGGCCTTGAACCCCTCCAGGGATGGGGCATCCACAGCTTCTCTGGACAACC
>JAOXNO010000078.1:41995323-42012761 GCA_028565335.1 Limnodromus scolopaceus
GGATGGGGCATCCACAGCTTCTCTGGGCAACCTGTTCCAGTGCCTCACCACCCTCACAGGAAAGAATTTCTTCCTAAGACCCAGTCTAAATCTACCGTCTTTCAGTTTGAAGCCATTACCCCTTGTCCTATCACTACATGCCCCTGTAAAAAGTCCCCCTCCAGCTTTCTTGTAGGCCCCCTTCAGATAGTGAAAGGCTGCTATCAGGTCTCCCCGCAGCCTTCTCTTCTCCAGACTGAACAACCCCAGCTTTCTCAGCCTGTCTTCAGAGGATGGGTGCTCTAGCCCTCTCGTCATCTTTTTGGCCCTCCTCTGGACTTGCTCCAAGAAGTCCATGTCCTTATGTTGGGGGCCCTAGAGCTGGAGGCAGTACTCCAGGTGGGATCTCACCAGAGTAGAGGGGCAGAATAAGCTCCCTTGACCTGCTGGCCATGCTTGTATTGATGCAGCCCAGGATGTGGTTGGCTTTATGGGCTGTGAGCACACATTGCTGGGTCAATGTTGAGCTTCTCATCAACCAACACTCCCAAGTCTGTCTTTTTTTTTTATTTATTTTTTATTTTTTCCTTTTGTCTAGATAAGGCCCAAATATGCTGGTGGCTATTAGCAAAGAAAGTAGAAACAAACAGTTCTTAAGCTTCAGAAGGCAGAAACTACGTATTTTTACAAGGTCAAAACCAACAATATCTGTAAAACAAGAATAATGGAAAGATCACTGGTTACTGATACAGTAAGTGGCACCTTTTTAACCTGGCATTGTATTACTCTCATCTGTTTAATTATCTGTTGCTTTTAACATTGCATGTGCTTTAACAGACATGAATAAATGAAAAATGGATCTGCTATTGAGTCAGACTGTTAGGTTTGTTATGAGCTGTTTGGATTTTAAATAATTTGTTAGAGCAATATTCTTGCAGGTTATAGTAGTAGTTATATTTCAAACAGCCTCTGATTCAGAATATGTGGTTGGTACATTATATACCTGTGTGCTTGCCATGCGTTCTTGTGAGAAAATTAAGATAACAGTCAATTAAAGTGAATCTCACCCCTGCTAATATAGGTTATTTTAGGTGATTTTTTTGATTATATTTTATATATTTTTAAGTGGCTCTGTTGGGCAAGGCGGTCAAGCCTCAATGCCCCTGTTTTGGGGTGATGTATGTAGCAGAGGAGAGGCCGTGTGTGCCCAGTCTCCCTGAGGGGTGATGTGCAGGGCAGCCTGCAGTGTGATGTCATGCCTGTGTGATGAAAGAGCTTCAACAGGAGGGTTGACCAACAGGTCTGCACGGTGATGCATGGTCTCAGTGCCATCCTCACAGTATTTATATATAAGCATGTGGCAAGTTGCAAAATGCAGGCATCCCCTTCAAAAGTGAATGGGGTGAATTATTTAGGCTTCCAGTATAGTTTGCACTGTTGGTCTCCAGGTGTGATTGCGATGCCAACTTGAAAGCCACAGGTGCTGCGTGGTCCATGGGGCATGGATAAGTCAATAATAGACAAAAGTCACTGAATGTTAAAAGGGCCTTCTTTGCTCATTGTGCATCAGGAAATCTATAAAGCTCCTACCCAGTTTCAGCTGAGGACGTGTGCTCTTCTCAGCTGAAGTGAGGCTTCAGATGCCTGCTGTAAATCAGAGTGATGCTCAAAGCACTGCTCCGGAACTGCTGCTGTCAGCACTCAGGGCTCTTATGCCTGAGAGCAGTTTTGCAATGGGTCTGAATGTGGCCACAGATCTGGATTTTGTTAGTTGAAGTCTGGAAGGTGCTAGGGAGATACAGAGGGGAAACATGTGACTACAGGCACTGAGCATTACCTGGAAGGTCTGTAAAGCCTTGAGAGACTTGAAAACTTACTTTATTCCTGTATTTTTCAAGATTGTCAGGATTTGTTTTCTTATTGTTATTTTCATTCTTTTGTCACTTTGTCTGCTATTGCCAGTGTTAACAGCTAAATCCATGTTGATGCTACTGGGAAAGGTGGTTCTTTAGAAATCTGCAAAAATTGGGGCAGATGGGACACTCTGGGTGGGATTTCAGACGAAAGGAGCCCTTGAAACTGTATAGTTCTTCACTCCCTGAAAACCTGTCTTAATAAAAACAAAGAGTTGGAGATATTGCAGTGATGCTGGAAGCAGGTGTTGGTGCATGCCTGGAGCTGAGTGGACAGGCAGAGCAAGCCTCATGTAAGGGGTCAGTGAAAAGACCGGGATCATCATTCTTTAAGTTCATTTTTTGTTTCTCTTTATTGTCCTCCTGCTCCTCAGCCTAGGATGTACGAGCGCCCTTGAGCATCCTAAGTGACTTATTTGTTGAAAATCACCCAGATGTATGTTCCCCCTCCCATCAGGATGGATGAATAAAGAAAGAAGATTAAGAAGTTGCTTAATAACAGAACAAAATAATGAAAAAAGCATTAAGGGGAGGAAAAAAAGCCATTAGTCTGGAAAAAAAAAAGTAATTTTCAAACATGGCTAAAATCATGAGCTTTTGGGCACAGCGGTGATCATCCTGGACTTCTAGGCTTTACTGGCAGTACATCATCAAGGAGCTGTTTTGATGCTCTTGTACCTTAGGTTTGGAGTGCTGATAGACAAATATTTGTGTGTACTACACCACTGGGTTGGTCATTTCATCACATAGTGGGAAATTAATTGTTCCACCATGGACAAGATCTGAATGCTGAGTGCCTTCCTCCTTCCCCTGCCTCTCCTCTTTCTTTCTTTCACTATTTAGCCAAGGCAGTTGAGCTTAAATCTAAGATTTCCCCATGTCTTTGCATACATCATTGAGGGAATGTAATTCCATAAACCAGAATAGGCCTCAATTAATCACCTTTTGAACTCAGCGGTGCAGCTAATGAATGAAACTTCCTGGGAAAGAAACAAAGTAATTAGTTTGTATCTGTTAGGTTGTCGATGTGTGGCTATTGTAACAGAGTTTCTCTCCCCCCTCCTGCCCGTGTTTTTTTTTTCCTCCGATGACTACAGTTACATATTTTTAAAATGTAATTAACATAGAAAGACAGAAAATGTTTTCTTTGTGCTGCAAATGGCTAGTTATTGTTTGTCAAGATATTAAGATTTCAGGAATGGGGAGATGGATACCTCACGTTTCATAGAGGACTTCCTAAATGTATTTCCGAAGTGATCCGAATGCATGTGGTTTCTCAAGGGCTTGGAGAGGTGATGAAGCTTGGGGGAAGTGTGACAAGATGGGGGGGAACTGAGGTTGCACTTTTGTCCCATTTCTTGGCCGTTGGTGAGGGGTTTCCCTTGCTGCACCTCCTGTTTTCTGCCAAATGGGTAAAGTGATAAAGATGAGGTTTCCTCATGTTTGTCTGCTTGAGATTTGTAGGTGAAAGTGATCCAAAATGGGTAGTATTCATCATGAAATATGATCTAAGGTATAAGCCCTTGTGGTCCTTACTTGAGTAAAATCCCCTTGATTTGTCAGGAGCTGGACCCTAGCAAAGACTGTGTAATGCTCTTTCTGTTTTGTGTTTCCCAGTGTTTTATCTAATAGAAAAAAATGTGGAAAACCTCTAAAATGGCATATTTTTTTTTTCTAAACTGAGTGGGAGCACCTGGTGCATACAGATCCTGTCCCAGTGCTCAGAGCTGCAGGGGAAGACTTCAGTGAGCAAAGCAACTCAGCGTGCACTGAACTTCAGCACATGAAATGTTTTCATCTGTATTGTTGGAGCTGTAGATGCAATTTCAGAGGAGTTTTCTCTGTAAGAGAAGGATTGAGGAGAGAGAGAGTTAAGAAACGGTGTTCTATCTGTAAGCCAGGGAGGAGGTAGATTCTCTCCTCGAAAGCCCGCAGGGTGCTCAGCTGGAGCTGGCTGCACCAGGACTGCCCTGACAATGTGGGGCTCTCCTGGCATCTCTACCTATCTGACTGAAGTGTGTTTGCTCATAATTCAATTTCTCTCCTCTTTTTACAGAAAAGTAGATCTAATTTAGGTGACTGTCCTGAACGTTACACTCACGCACAGGAAAGGTGAATATATGATCCATCTTGTGGTGGCTCGCAATACGTGTTTGTGCTGTGCAAGGTGCTCAGAGGGGATGTGTACCTTCGGGTTGTTAGCAGCATCATAGAGCAAATCTGTCAAGAAAGTAGTTATTTCATTCATTTGAAAATAGATTCCTAGCGTATTATCTGGCTTCCTAAATGATTTCCATGTCCGCAGGCGATGCCAGTGCTGCTGAAGGGTCCTGGGCCCCTCACAGCAGGCGCTGCAGTGTGTTTGCTTGTTTGCTTCCCAGCATTTTGGTCCCCTCCACTTTCTCTCAATAGCACTTTTCTTTGCAGCATGAAAGCTTTGCATAGTAAGGACCTCACAACACAAGAATGAGTGTTACTTCCTTTTCTTTCTTCCTTTTTTCCCCCCTCTCCCTGTTCTGCTCTCTGCGTCCACAGTTTTTGCTCTCCGCTGCCAGGCCAGAAGCTCCTTTGTTCTATCAATAGGGGTGGCGAAGCTGGGGGGGCTGTAGCCCTCTTTTACCCCTGACAGCTCACTAGGAATATGTGTGTGTTTGTGTGTATCTCTTTCTTTTTTCCTCCCATTAGCCTTTCAGAGTAATTAGCGTGGCTTTATGGCTGATGTCGGTGAAGAGCGTAACAGTGAAATCTGTCTGCACTGAAGTGCAGCAGAGGCTTTCATTAAGCTTATAATTGAGGCAGAAATCAGAAGGAAAAAAGTAATGAATTGCAAGTGAGGTAACAATTTGCTACCCATTTCATTTTTGCAGGATGGCAGGCTGCAGAGAGGTTCAACCCTGTCTCTTGTTATGCATCTCTAATCCTCAACAATTTGGGGTTAAGGAAAAAAAATGAAGGTACCATGCTGAGACTGGACTTTTGGAAGATTTTGTCTCACACTGTTTCATCCTGATCTCAGAACTCGCTCCTGTGCGAATGCCAGCTTTGGTGCCACTGGGTTTGAAAACCAATGTGGTATCTTAGTTCACTTTATGCTTAGGTAACTTTCTTGTAAAATACTTAATTTTCATTAGCTTTCTTATTAGACTCCTTTTTTTCCATGTAGAGTTTCATGTAATAATAATTGGACATTAGTTGAACAAATGTAAGTCAGCAATTTTCAGCCCACAGAGCACTTTTTCTTTTTTCTTTTTTTTTGACAGATGAGATGCTTTTTGGTAGAGGGACTTCAGTAATTTCTTCTGATCTGCTTTCTGTTGTCATACCCCTAGAAAAGGGCTTCCTGCAGGTACCCGCCGTTCCCATTAAATGCCCAAACGAGTCTCTGCACTGTGGGGCTGAGCCTTGTGTGGTGGGATGGGAGAACTTATGTGGGAGTTAAAGAGCTGTGAGAAATGAGGCGCGAGGTTTCCCTGTTGTACCCAAGAAGGGCTGTTTGCCTTTTGAGTGAATGTGGGAACTGGGGTGAGAGGTGGTGGGTTGGATGCTAAAGGCGACGAGCATTCAGCTTATGTTCTTATGGCCTTGCACAAATTAATGCCTGTAAATCTGAATTTGAAGAACACTGGCTGCCTTTTTGATTCACTTTAGTGGCACGTTAGGGTATTTCAGTTATTTCTAGAACATTTTTCGCATGAATAACTCTCCCACTAATAATATCTTGTGTGGTTTAAGTCAAAGTTTTCTAGAAAAGAAAAATACTTTTCTTGTTTATATTTTTCCTGAACAGTTGAGTTTTTGGACTACCTTAGCGCAGTAACTGGAAAGAAACTTAATTTCCCCTGTTCTTCGTCAGTTTTTCTGTATCTTTCTTCTTAAAGGAAACTGAAATAAAATACCTTAACATCCTGAATTGCAGACCCAAACGTTTTGCAAAATTGGAAAACAAGTGAATAAGTGGTGTTTGGAAATAAATTGAAACTAGAATGGCACCTTTTAAAAAAGGGGGAAAAAAAATAAAATTTGTGCTTCTGAAAGGAAATTCCTTGTGGAAAATCAAACTTTAGAAAAGGATCCTTTTTTCTTATTTCTCTGCTTTTTGTGTATGGTAGTATTCTGCAAAAAAATCACAAATAGCTCTGTCTGGTTTGTGTTTGGCAGTAAGGGAATAAATGAGCAGAATTGCCTCCATGGCTCCGCTGAAAGGTGCAGAGGAGATTATTCTGCTTGGCCCCTTTATGTCTCCCTAGGCAGAAGAAAGTGAGGTGGTGAAAGTGCTTCCTCCTATAGGGCAAATTGAGGCAATTGTATTTTGGGGTGCAAAGTCTTCTTTTATGAATCGCCTCTCCAGCAGACAGTGCTGTGGCAATACTGCTGGTGCCTTCCCTGGCCACATCCCACCTGTGGTCTGTCTGGACGTGGTGCTGGTCCCATGAAATCTGTGGTAAAAAGGTAAATACAGCTACATCGGCTCCTGTGATTATAGTGAGGATAGCCAGTGTAGTTTGTGGTCCAGATTATACTTTTCATATATTCTTTGGAACTTAAATTTAATTTCTTCATGAGTCTGAGCAAACAACTACAATTTTCACTCAGACTTATTTTGAAGTGTATATTTTATAAGATTATTGAAATGCCACGGGAGTAAAATCCAAATTTTGTCAACAGCATGGACTTGCAGTATTTGACTGCTTACCTTTTGCTTTAACATTTCCTTGTTTGTTCATTATCCAGGGGCACGTCTCCGTACATGATTTTCAGTGCCCCCATTTTAAATGAGAACTTTTATAGAAGGACAGGAATTATTACAGCACTAACTCCCCGTGTAGTTAGGAAAAAAGTAAATAAAAAAAAAAAAATCTAACAACCCTCATCAGTCTGTAGGAGTTAGGATGAAAAGAGCTAACGATTGCTATCTAAGTGATAAATGGGTGAGCGTCTGAAAGGGCTTTGGCAACAAGAGAAGACAAATGAAGGCAAAATGGCTGCTGTCTGCCTGACTTTCGTTCTTTGAAGAATATTATGATTAAAGCATATTTAGCAATCCTAACGTGGATCTAAATGATATTTTGAATCAGACAGTGCAACAGTAATAAATTAGACCAATTAGTGACTACATATCGCTTTTTAATATATAAGCAGTGTGCCACAACCTAACGTGGAGAGGGAGAACCTGACTTTGGAGTGTGAGATGAGCACATACGTGTGGGACAACCCGGTTTAGGGTGTCTTCAGTTGATTGTGCCGTGGTCCTACCCTCTTCAGTGGATGGACTTTGCATTATTGTCCATTGGATTGGGATGCATGAGGTTAGGAGTAGCCTGTGTAGAGCACTCTGTCACAGTCGTGCTAGAAGGTGGTTGAAAGGATTTGGATCCCTGCTTTGGGACAACGGCGAGGCTTAGGGAGTTCATTTTGGGAAAAAAATTGATCAGATCTGAGTGGATGAATTTGCTGTGTTTAGGCTGTTGTTGATGGTTCAGTTTGTGGCAATCCATCTGGGGGTGAACATGGTCCTTTTTAATGCCAAACCAACGCAGTTCAGCGAGCAGTCAAGGACCAGGTTCTTCAGAGGCACCTTGTGAAGCTTCTGTGGTACATAAGATGATGCTTAAAGTTCATTATAAATGCTTTAATGTGGAAGGATGAGCTTAAGTGTGTGTGTAAAAGCTTTATTGGATTGGGCTGCAAGCGGGAGAGGGAAGTGCTTTTATTTTTCTCCATGCTTCTCCTGGAAAGGTCACTGATTTGGTGGGATCCTGCCCTTGCAGAAACTACAGCTCTTTCCTTTTTCACATTTACCTGGAGCAACGTTTCTGGAACAAGGAGGTCAGATAAGATGTCTTAGCAGTGTATGGCATTTGGGTGGCACGCTGCCTGGTCCTATCACTACCAATAAGCAGTGTGAGGCTATGCTCATCCCGGGGGACGGTTGTGTGCTGTCTTACCCACTTTGTCACCAGTTTGGAAATCGCCTCATATGGGGCATGTTGCTGTTGCCTCCAGTTTGACCTGTCATTAGTGTGTGGCCTTCACAGAGCTTGTTTCCCAGCCTCTCCACCACTGAGGATGATGTAAAGCCAAGTGCTTGCAGTCTTGCCATCATCCTTCGGCTCATAAACTGTGCCTGTGCTTTTATTTTCCCTTGCTCCCAGAGCCTATAAAACTTAACTCCTGGTAAAGAGACACAGGTGTGAAGTTTTTAAACTGGTGAGAGCAAAACTCATTCTCTTAAATATTTGCAGAAGGATATGCAGAGGAGACCCACGTGAATTTGTGCATCTGCAGAAGCAAGGACTTGGAACAGATTTTGTCTGGCTGTTTTTTACCCAGACGTTGCAATTTCTGAACATACTACTTCTAAGCTTATTTACTGTGCTGCTGTGCTGAGCTGTGAGACTTGGAGATGTAGAGGAGAAACTGCTGCGCTCCTCTCCTTATAATGTTGGGGGTGAAAAGAGCAAAACGAATTTGTCATGTGGGAGCAGGCAGGTCTCCTTTCCACTTTGTAACATACGGGAAGAGCATATACTGAACAGTTACATGCTTTTTTTTTTTATGCTACTGCTCAGCAACTGCAGTAGGGAGAGAGATTTGGACCGCGCTGGTGTCAGAAAGAAGAATGTGAAGAAAAAGCAAGGGTGATGCCATTCTAACTGAAGGGGTACCCTCTGCTTTTCAAGAAGATAGAAGGCTTATATAAATAAGGTAGCCAATAAAGTTTAACTAAGAAATGGAATACTAAATTAAAAATGTAAGTGCCAACTCACTAGATGCAGTGTTGGCCTTCTGATAATACGCTGGTCCTTTGAACATTAAGTTGATTAATCAGTCCACTATTCTGTTCTTAAACAAGCAATTATATACTGTATGAAAGAGGTTGGATAGTGCAGTTTGATTCTACATCAGTTATTCAACTTCATGTTACATAATGATATCTAGGTTATAATTCTATAAAACCTCTGATAATAACAATCAGTGGTAATTAAAAATGTGTTAAGTAGTTGATACAAATTTCTTCTATTAAATTTTATAGCTTCTTCTCTAATGCAATTGACTCATTTCCTTAGATAAGCTTTAATGCTGTGCAACTCTCCTGTCACAGGTCCTGATTTAGAAGTATCTCTGTCTCACCAGAGTTGCAATGATCTGCCATCATGCTCAAAGTAGATATTGTGACGACTTCCAGTGAAAACAAAATAAAACAGAAAAAAATCAGTGCTGTATGGGGAATTTTTACTGTTACTGGTTGCTACTGTATGATTTGGTCTACATTGTAGTTTCAAAAGTGCTCAAGATGCTCTGGGGAAAAATTTTGGATACCCACCATAACCTTGCATGATTCTCTTCTTATTTCCTTAAATTTTGTCTTGTATGTGCAGCAGACTCTCTCAAAGTTGTTCATCAGCTCCTGGCCACTTGTGTGACCTAGGAGTAGGAGGGATGTGCCATCCTCCTGCTGGGGTTTGGATGTCTCTGTGTTCACAAAGATTCAAAGAATTGGAGGATGAGGTTTGTTGTGTTGCTGGGCAGGCTAAATCAGGAGCAAGAGGGCTCGCTTTTACTTCCTTTCAAACTTCACAGGAACTCGGGGTTTTATCCGGAACCCAGCCTGAGTCTTGTCTTAGTCTTGGTGGCCCTCAGGTGCAGTTATTAGGAGATAATGTAGAGGTAGCGAGGGTCTGTGCTTTTCATGATCTTCAGTGACAAAAGTGGTTGACAGAAAGGATTTCTGAACCGTTCGCAAATTCATGTTGTGCTTTGGGGGACTCAGTCTACTCTGTCTGGTGTCACACCCCTGACTTACATGCAGGATGCACTGTCCCATCTTTGCGATGGATCAATGGGCCAAGGCCAATGGCATGAAGTTCAACAAGGCTAAGTGTTGGGTCCTCCACTTGGGTCACAATAACCCCATGCAGTGATACAGTCTTGGGGAAGAGTGGCTGGAGCTGCCTGGCAGAAAAGGACCTGGGGGTGCTGGTGGACTGTCAGCTGAACATGAGCCAGCAGTGTGCCCAGGTGGCCAAGGAGGCCAACAGCATCCTGGCTTGTATCAGAAACAGCATGGTGAGTAAGACTCAGGAGAAGATCATCCCCCTTTACTAAGCACTGGTGAGGCCTCGCCTCGAGTGCTGTGTCCAATTTTGGGCCCGTCGCTACAAGAAGGACATTGAAGTGCTGAAGGGTGTCCAAAGGACAGCTCCTAAGCTAGTGAGGGGTCTAGAGAACAAGTCATATGAGGAGGGGCTGAGGGAGCTGGGGTTGTTCAGCCTAGAGAAAAGGAGGGTGAGGGGAGACCTCCTCGGTCTCTACAACTACTTGAAAGGAGATTGTAGTGAGGTGGGGGTAGATCTCTTCTCCCAAGTTACAGGTGATAGGACAAGAGTAAATGGCCTCAAGTTGCGCCAGGGGAGGTTTAGACTGGATATTAGGAAAAATTTTTACACTGAAAGTGTTATTAAGCATTGGAACAGGCTGCCCAGGGAAGTGGTTGAGTCACCGTCCCTGGAGGTCTTTAATAGGCAGGTAGATGTGTTGCTTAAAGATATGGTTTAGTGATGGTTTTTGTCAGTGTTAGGTTGATGGTTGGACTAGGTGATCTGAAAGGTCCCTTCCAACCTAGGCAATTCTGTGATTCTATTCTATGATTTTGGGGGCATTAATTCTTAACAAAAATAACAAAAATTTTGTCACCAAAATGAACTCATGAAAATAAGCAATTGATTAACACATCAACTGAGATGGTGTATTTACTAGCCAATTACTGGTTTTGAGTTATGCAGTAAATTTAATTTCTCCCCAGATTTCCTTGGGAAGGGCCCTAAGTCTGACAGGACCTATGGCTTTTGCATTAATATTCTGCAATGAGTCAGCTCCTCTGTTTTCTTGAAATTTCTCGCTACCCTATTTGAAATTACTGCAGACTATGAAGACATTATGTAGAAAAGCCATAAACCCTGCTGTTGGCATTTATGATGTCCCCCTAGAGCGTGGCTGAATTCTTCACCCTTCAGTCAGGAGGAAGACTTCCCTGGCTGAAACTTGGCTTTTAAAGAAATTCGTGTCTGAGAGAAGTCACAATGAGGGACCAGGAAGGGGCAGTCCATCTGATTGATAATGCAGGTAAAGCTCTGAGAAGGAGCCCTTGAGGTTGAAGTTCATGCCTCCTTGAGGAGCAAATGGACAAGGAGCAACTGGAGTTGCGAGGTGGGGGCAATTGGGCAGAGCTGAACACTGATTAGGGGAAGAAGAGGGTTGGGTATGAGAAAAGACTTTGTTATTTGATTAGGTCTGGACAGCAAGAGGAATAAGATGATGCTAGAAGGAAGGAACTATAAGCATTTTTCAAAACCTATGGGGTTTGAACCCATATTATTAAAAATGTATTGTTCAAATTTACTTGGTCAAAATTGTTAAAAATTCTTGAATAATCAGGTGCATATTTCTGGGTCAGAACTTACATAACCTTTCTGGTCCAGTAGGTCGTATATGTTGATGAGTTGCAGTCCCGTACTGTGTTTTTCATAGCCTGTGATGTCCTTCTCAGCACTCCACTGAGAGGTGGTCTGCCCTGACCTCCTCTCCAGTGGTAGGGAGCGGTTGGCAAGTGTTGGTGAGCATTATTCTCTGCAGCCTTTTTAGGACTGAGGCCTTCAATGTGAACAATTATCTCCTTATGGAGGAAGTTGTGAGACTCTTAAATTAGAGGCATCTTATTAGCCACACTTCATATGCCAGGCATTAGTTATAAAAAGATGCACCTTGCTGCTAAGACTGAGTGATTAATTTGCAAGCCAGTGAGTTGTTATATTGTGCTAACAATTACCATATTTGATAGATTAAAGCTCACACTAGGCTATCTGTTGCCTTGGGAGTTTATTTACAATTCCTGATCTGTGTCAGGCAAAGAATTCATGGTGTGACAATTACTATATAATGTCTTGATGATCCTGTCACGTTTAGAAATAACGTCCGACCAGAAAATTTTGCCCATTTGTTTGTTACACAGGGTCCCAGCCCCGTCAGCCCTTCCCGTTGAGAAGCTTAGCTTCTTCCTACAAGAAGGCATCAGCCAGATGTGAGTCTCTGCAGAAAGCTTCCCTTCTGTGAGAACAAAATTCATAAATCAGCAAACTTGTGGTTTGCCCTGAAATGAAAAGAAAATGTGACCTTTTGGATTATAACTGTATATACTGTGACCATATTTGCATATGTGTGTTAACTATATATAACTTCTTGTGTGCACAAGAAACTTCAGTTTCTCTTGTTGGAGTTACTCCAGTTTGGCACTAAAGATGCTTGATTATTTATGCAGATAAAGAGCACAATTGACTTTATGGTCCAGTGGTCTGAGAGTTTCATATTCTTCAAAACAGAGGGTAAAACTATTGGGGGGATGGTGGCAAAAGATGAGGAGAAGGAAGCCACTGCCTCAGCTGTCTTCCTGATTGGAAATGCTATCCTATAAAGTGACGGTGAAAATCCTGTTGCTTTTGTTTGTTTGCTTGTTCAAACCAATATCCAGCCAGTCCAGAGCTGTTGCCCTCTCTGGGTCTTGGCGTGAGCTTCGTAACTGGTGTTAACAGCCCTCTATTGAAGCGGCATCAGCCAAGAAGACAAAAATAGACTTGTCCCAAAACTCCCATCCCTTCAGGAGATTTTTTGACTTGCGTCCTTGCTTATGTAAAGGTTTTTCGTACCTTTTGTCTCCCTCTTTTCCAAATGGCTTTATTCATTCTGACTAGCCATCAGGCCCTGTTTTAATAACTCATGAGCCCCTCTTGCCCCTGCAAAGCAGAGAGGAGGACTTTGCACATCAGAAACCTTTAGCGGTGGGCAGTGCAAGAAAGGTCATCGTCCAGCCTGTGTGATTTATGGGCCTTGGGCTGCTGGGGCACTTCCCTCCTCCTCTTCATTCCCTGCATACCTTTGTGCCCTTGTCATCATTGGACACTTTCCCTTTCTCCCCCTGTGGTATTATTACTATTATTTTTTTTAATGTCAAAATGAATGATGGTAAGTGCCTCCTATAAACGAGTTTTGGGAAAAAGAAGATATGAACTCCAGTGACTCGGGTGATGCATGGTGGGGGCACAGGGAACAATGTCGCTCTTGTCTTGCTCTCCCTCTAGGGCATCCGCAGCTCTCTTGGCCCGGAAACCCAGCTCCATCCCAGGGACGTGGGGCAGGCACGAGGGCATGGCGTGCTGTGCCGTCTGGGGACTTGGAAAGTCTGGCATGTCCCTCAGCATCCTGGTGATGTGGCACTTGGGATGGGACTGAGTCCTCTGCACAAGTTTAGTAGCTGTGGAGGTCCGATGAATCATTTTGTGTTGGTTTTTCTGTTGTTTGTTTGTTGTTTTGGGCAGTCCTGCAGACCAGCTCGACTTAACAAGATGATTCATAGCCATTTAGTCTCCGTTGTCATCGTATCGATTCTGCAATCATCACTAAGAGATCTCTATTACTATCTTTTTTTCCTTTGGCTTTCGGTAAATTTTCTGCCTTCTGCCCCTCATAAAGCCAGTACCAGCTGACAAGAATGTTTTGAAATTACATTATAAGGACAGCAGCCAGTGTAAATAGATTTTACTTTGAAGCTGCTCTGATTTACATTACGTGAAGATGAAGCCTTAACTGTTTGCTTAACTCCGGTACTTCTGTTAAAAAACAGCTCTCTGATAAATTCCCATTCATTATAAGAGAGAAGAAAGGAAATGAAAAGGACAGCATTTTCCACCTTTGACATTTTGGAGACAAAGGGGTTTTTTTCTTGGTTTGAAGCTGCATCATTCCTTATTTCTTTACAGGCGTTAAAAGTTTTGTCTTCAACTTGCTATCTTACATGGGAAAGGAAACAGAAAAGGAGCTGTGCTTGGCCTTGCAGGTAGTGCCCTGAGAACACTTTGTCTCTTCCTCACCTGTAAGGACTGAGTTTTGATATTTATATTCAATATATGGCTTTGAGAGGGTTGGCAGGCCTGTTCAGAGGAGTGAGGCTTTGTATGAGGCAGCTCCTCAGGAGGAATATCAAAATGAGCTCCTTAGTTTATAGTGGGTAAGATGATAAATAGGATGGATTTTCAGTAGGGTAATTGTAATTGAACAAGGAATGTGTTTATCAAATGCAAATGATGGAAGAGAAAGGAATTAATGCATGAACACAGATTGAAAGTGTTGAGTTGTTATTGCAGAAATTTAAATAAAATTGGCGTATCCTGTTGTGTGATGAGCCACACAAACAAAACAGTCTCCAAAGAGTGCTCCTCTGGCTTTAATGTTCATGTTAAATATAGCATGCAGCCATTGCCGTCTTGAGGTTCCAGGTACGCCGTTAGTGCTATGCCATGAAGGACCGCTCAGATCATAGTGGTTTGGGGCAAGCCATGAAAATGGCAAGGACATGTTTGTAAGAATAGCAGGGCACTTGGTTGCATTTAAAGCAAAACTGATTCAGTTCCTGACGAAACTCAGCATTTCAGTTTGAAAGATTGATTTGTTAGGAAACTTCCCTACTCAAAATGTTTTGAACAGGTCAACCTGTGGTCCTTCTCGTTTCCATGAAGATGTTGGTTTTGTCCAAGGAGGGCTGTCTGGTCCATGAGAGAACCAAAGTACTCATCACACCAGTAAGGACTGTAATGAACAATTTGTGGAGAAACCAAGAGGAAAATTGCCTGGAACAGGAAAGGAAACTGGAAAATTGGGTGGGAATTTTTTTTGGTGACACGATATGGAGTGAAGGTAAAAGAAGAGAAGACTGCTGTTATTACTAAGGATTAGCATTAGCTAACTATAGCAGTTAATAGGGCTAATGTTATTGCTAATAATTTGCTGTTAAGTAACAAATAAAAATCTGAGCAGAAGCACCGATTTTTCTCTCCTTGCATCTGATCTCTCCAGTGGTGTTACAGGCTTTGCACTGGTACGTTGTGGATATCCAGAGTAGTTAAGGGAAAAAAGGTGGAGATCAAATTGGAATTCGGACAGAAGTGCCTGCAGAGAGAAGTGTCATATAGATTTTGGTATTAAAAAAAAATTAAGGTAATAAAGCTAGACACAGAAGTGAAAGAGAGGCTATACCCTCAATGGCCATATGCTACAAAAAACAAGCAGGAAGAGGATCAGTGTAGAGCAATATAAGCTGCAAACCCTCTCTGCTGGTTTTAGCAGGACTTAAAATAAATGGGAAGATAATAAACAGTACAGCAAATACAACAGAAAAGAAAAATACTCCAGAGCTGCTGAAGAGGTCAGCCAGTGTCTGCTTTAAAAGCTGTGATGAACAATCACTCATTTTCTGAAATTGTGATTTGGCGTCCTTGGTTTGTCCCAGGATGCAGCACAGAGCATGGGGAGGAGGAGAGATGTAACGTCCCTTAGTGATGACAGAAGGGGATACTCATATTTTCGATGAAGGGAGAACATTTAAAGAAGAAAAGCCCATGGCTTGATATCTGGGGTTTTACTGTTGCTGTTGCAAACAGGAGTGCCTCAGTTTCCCTGTCAGTAAAATTACACAGGTTTCTTCATGCAGTGTGCTTTGAGATCCTGTCTATAAAAAGCTGCAGTGAGGATTGAAGAGGTGCCTGACTGCACCCAGGAAACACTTGGGAGTAGAGCTCGTGTCCTCTTGACCACGTAACCCAAGCTTCTGTACTCCTGATGTGCCTTCCTACGGGAGGTTGTGCCTCTCCTGAGAAAGATAGTATTTCTATTAATTCTCTCCAAGGGACAAGACGATTTTTGCAGCATTAATGGGATTGTCTAACTGAGTAGAAAATGTAGGACTGTTAATCATGGGCCCTTTTTCCTCCTGCTTTCGCTTTGCTCCTCGATTGCTACATCGATATTTAACATTTGTCATAAGTTCATTTTAGCTCTGTCTCATTTCATGTACTTGTTACTTGCTCTGTTGCTGATTTGAAAAGCGCTCTCAAAATCACGGGGATTTTTCTGGCTTCGCAATGTTCTTTGAAATATGTGTTCTAGGAGATTTTTATGCATTGCAGACTGTTGGGTTGTTTTTTTTTTTTTTTTGACTGTAAGTCAGAAAAAATGTTCCTGGGGACGATGAGAGTTCACTTTTTCACCAATTTGCTTGTCACCCAAATGCAGTAAGAAGCATTTCTGTTGAGTAGTTGATTCCATCCTCCCACTCTCTTCTGACTTAAAAAAATGGCAATTACCCAAAATTCACAATTACCTTGTCACCTGTAGACACCACCTGTGGTGCCTGGTGCAAGCTTCTCTGTGTGATGTGACAGGCTGGTCTACACTGGAGTTGGAGTGGGGAATTGCCTGGACTGGGAAGGACCTCATGGGTGGTGTGGGCTCCAACATATAAAAATGATCCAACACTCGCTGTGTACACATGAAATAGGTGTATATGTGCATTTGCAAGTATGTGGGATGCTGTGCAAAAAGCCTGTCTAGAAACCTCTGTGATAGCTCCTAGACTTGAGCAGTGAAGCTTCCTACCACCTTAAGAGCCAGAGTGCTGCTTAGGGGTTAGGGAAATATACTTTATTAAACAACAAATAATACATAAGGGGTTTTCAGGTGTGCCCAAATAGCTCAGAAGTTGTGGTCTGTGGTCCATCTCTGGCAAGGGGCAGTGCTAGCTGCCTTGTCCTGAAGGCACTTTTGGTTATGCTTGCTGCAATTTTGGTTCAGGTCTTACCAGCTGCTCTTAACAAGAGGTCAGCACATGACCTGAAGCAAAAGCATTTGTATTTCTTCCAAAGCTTTTAATCATCGCAGTGGTAACCCTACTTGGTCTCCTTTTAATTTGTGGATTATTCGCACGTAGTAAAAAAGGCAAAATGTGTTGAATAAATTTTTCATGATTAATGTTTTTGTCCACAGTTATTGCTGGGGAAGATGTGAGCATAATGGCAGTATTTCAGTTTTTGGCTGACATATAAAAGCAAGGGAAAGCCAAAACTTTATTTAATAGATACTTCAGAATGTCTGTTGTCTTACCGGTGTAATCTTTAGGGATATAGAAAGAACAGGTTGTAAATTGTGAATAATTTAATTTTAATTAGTTCTACTAAAACCTTTATTACTCTTTCTTATTCTCGTTCCATGAAAGTGATAGCAAGGCAAATGTTTGTGATCCTGAGTGCTTTAAGAAGGTGCTGTTTTTCAGATCTTCTGGCACAGCTTGTCAGTATCTCCAAAATTCTTTGTGATCCCAAAAGACTGCACTTCTGAAGTGCTCAGCTCTGCCCAGGAAAGCTGTGGCAAATGGTATCCATGCCAGGCAGTGGAGGGAGTGGGTTGAGGTTATTAAAGAATTGTTTTTATGGTTATTTTTGTGGGTGAGTTTGTGGTTTTTTTCCTCCCCAAGAACATTGTTACATGGAGATCAGCAGTAAAGAATCATAGAATGGTCTAGGTTGGAAGGGACCTTGAAGATCATCTAGTTCCAACCCCCCTGCCATGGGCAGGGACACCTCCCACTACAGACCAGGTTGCTCAAAGCCCCATCCAGCCTGGCCTTGAACACCTCCAGGGATGGGGCATCCACAGCTTCTCTGG
>JAOXNO010000078.1:42012861-42023592 GCA_028565335.1 Limnodromus scolopaceus
AAAGCCCCATCCAGCCTGGCCTTGAACACCTCCAGGGATGGGGCATCCACAGCTTCTCTGGACAACCTGTTCCAGTGCTTCACCACCCTCACAGGAAAGAATTTCTTTCTGGTATCTAATCTAAATTTCCCCTCCTGCAGTTACTGCTTGTCCTATTCACTACACTCCATAACAAAGGATCCCTCCCCATCTTTCCTGTAGGCTGTACTGCAAGGCCACCATAAGGTCTTTCAGGAGTCTTCTCTTCTCCAGACTGAACAACCCCAACTGTCTCAGCCTGTCTTCATAGCAGAGGTTTTCCAGCCCTCTTGTCATCTTTGTGGCCTTCTGCTGGACTTGCTCGAACAGGTGCATGTCCTTATTACGTTGGGGAGTCCCAAGCTGGATGCAGTACTTCAGGTTGGGTCTCACCAAAACAGAGTAGGGGGGGCAGAAACACCTCCTTCAACTTGCTGGACATGCTTCTTTTGATGCAGCCCAGAATGCGGTTGGCTTCATGGGCTGCCAGCGCTCTTTGCCAGGTCACGTTGAGCTTCATATCAAGGAACACCCCCAAGAACTTCTCCTTAGGGCTGCTCTCAATCCATTCTCCACCCAGCCTGTGTTTGTGCTTGGGATTGCTGTCCCACATGCAGGACCTTGCACTGGGGTCTTGTTGAACTTCATGAGGTTGGCATGGACCCACCTCTCACGCCTGTCCAGGTCCCTCTGGTTAGCGTCCCTTCCCTGCAGCATGTTGGCTGCTCCACACAGCTTGGTGTCATCAGCCAACTTGCTGAGGGTGCACTCAATCCCACTGTCCATGTCACTGACAAAGAAGGTAAACAGTGCTTGTCCCAATAGTGGTCCCTTGAGGAACACCACTCGTCATTGGTCTTTACTTAGACATCAAGCCATTGACAGCAACTCTTTGAATGTGGCCATCCAGCTAGTTCCTTATCCACAGAGCGGTCTGTTATCAAATCCATGTGTCTGCAGTTTAGAGACAAGGGTGTTGCATGAGATGGTGTCAAATGCTTTGCACAAGTCCAGGTAGATGTCTCATATCTGTAGGGCTTTGAAGTTGCTCTTATCCAAAAATTAAGGAATTATTAAAAACAAAAAACCAACAAAACCAAACAAAACCAACAAAAATCACAAAACCCCAAAACTGACCAACAAACAAACGCAAAGTAAGAGTAACTGCTGCCCATCCTTTGGCACACAGAGACAGATTTTTGGTGCTCTCCCAGCTGCCGTAAGCTCTGATGACGGAGACGGATTGGGGATTGCAAACCTTTTGGGCAGCACTGGGGAGTGCAGCCACTTGCTCCCCTCCCGTACCTACTTCCATGAGGTCAGAACTGAAAATCATCCTTCATGGGACATGCTGCGTAAGCCTTCTGTTGCTGTTGTCTTATGCAGAAATTAGTTTGCATATACTAGTAAAATAGGGTGCAAATTCAGAAAGCAAATTATTTTTTAAGTTGCAGGACATGGCAATCCATGCTTGTCAGTGATCTGGTTCTGGAGAGCTCAACCAGGCTGAGCTGGACTTTAGAAATCCCCTCTGGTAAGGTGCGCTTCCCAGTGCTCACCCCTTTTTCCAGTGCTTTATGGCATTTACTCAATGCTGCAAGTAGCTGCTATGCCTGTCACCGCTGCCAAACTGCGAGGCAGGGACCACAGCCATGCAGGGGAGCTGGTGGTGGTTGCTGGAGGGTGCATCACGGGTGCTTTTCCCAGAGGGCAGCGGCCAACATGCAGTTTTAAACAACTTTTCTGAGCCTGCTGTGGCCTTCACCTCTCTCTGCCTGGTAGCCAAGATTTCCAGCTCGTCTTGAGGTTTTGCACTGTTTTTCAGTTAGCTGACAGATGCTGTCTGATGTCCTTGCGTAGCCACCAGAAAGCTGCGGGTCTCTTTGGGAGAGCTGCCTCAAGGTCACAGTTTACCTCGTTTGTCACCTCTGTCCTCCTCCACAATGAAGCACATTCATTAACTGGCTCCGCTCGGTCCTGTTGCACAGCCCTGGTGATGGGATGGACCTTCACAAGGCCCTGAGATGCTTTCCTGGTGGGCTGTAGATAACTGCTGGGTGGGTAGCCTTGGATGTTCATCCCAAACTGGGACAGGCTGCGGAGTGTGTCTTTGCTGATGTTAATGATGTATACAGGAGCTCCTGCACCCATCTAGTCTTAGTCTGACTCTTGCTCTGTCCATCTCACTTAAGAGTTTGGCCAGGGGGCAGGTTTTGGTACCAAAAGAACCTGTTCATCCTGTTATTTGGATCCCTTCGATTGCTGGGGGCTTGGTGTTGGAAGGATGGATGCTTTGCTTTTATTGCCACCGTTCTTATTTACGTGTAGTGGCAGTACAACAGGTCTCCCTCTCTCTGTTGTTGTTTGTCCCGGAAACTCATTTTTCACATGGTTCTTTTGGGGAAAACCTTTGAAGCTTTCTTGTCTGGCTGGATCTGCAGTGCCGCTGCCGCCGGCCTCCCAGGGCTCAGCTTTTACAAATGGCACCAAAAAACCACCCCCCAGCCGACCACTTGTGTTTAATGAACTCAGTTGCACAGCATGAAAATGCAGCTCACCCGAGTGCAGTGATGGCTTTAGAAAAACAAGGAGAAAAAAAGCACTCTAATTGGATTCTATCAGGTAATCTCTCAGTGAAGCAACACAAGTGCTAATTACTGCTATTGGTGACAGGTAGAGTTATCGAAGCATAATGCTGCTTTCAGGTTAAGAAAAAAAAAGAAAAAAGGACTATGCTTTCAGGTTAAAAAAAAAAAAAGGACTATATTTACAAAAAATAAGTTATTTAACACTCAACAGGGTGCATCTCAGCATTGCAGTACACCTATTAAATTTTTAGTGCCAGATTATGATTCACAGCCAGGGTACAGAAGTTGCCAAGCAGCATAACCCAAGCAACAATTATTAATTAATCAGGTGCTAAAAGTGCCTAAAGAGAGAGCAGTCGGCAAATGATAAGAGCCTCCCTGGGATACAATTTTTTTTTTATTTTTTCCTTTTTTTGTTAGATTGCAAATTAGTTAAAGCGTGTATCATAATGTGATGTCCCCTTAGCAGATATTGGATCCATTACTCTTTCTACCCATATTAATAAACCCATTGATGAATATTCTCATTCGTTAGTCTGTTTCCAAAAATGATTTGCAATTGTAAAACCATTTAACTCGGCAGCTGTATGTACTGCAAGGAAACTTTGGGAGATACTATAAATTACTTTGACAGATTTGAAAATGTTGTTTATATCCATTAGTCGCTATAAATGCCAGGATGTTGTGATTTGACTGCCTCATTCTTCCTAACTGAAAAAGGATGTGTTAGATAATTTTTGAAGTCAGTAAAGAATGAGGAAAAACTTCTCATAGGAAAAAAACATCATCAAGTATGTAGGTAGTTTCAGTTTTCTCCCAGGGTTATCAATTAAGTTTCCCTCTGGGGAGGGACTGGTGGGTCTCTGGAGCATCCCACCGAGCAGGGTCCTGCGAATGCATCCCCTGGGAGGGGAGAAATGGAGAGATGTTATTTCCTTAGGGACAATGGAGGCATGGGGGAGCCAAGCCACGCCGTGGCTGCCAGAGTTTCACATACATATGCTGTTATAAACGCCCTCGCTGACAGGATTATTTTTGCGAAAAGAAATCTGACTTGTAAAGCTTTCCGATCTTATTTTGAGTGAGAAATAATGTCTGTGGTGGAGCTTATTAGCACATCTTGAATGGTCATTTTTGGTGTCACACTGGTTTTGTTTAGCTCATCATTTTCAGTGTAATTAGTTTGCTTTCTGGGAGCTCTAATGCATATGCATTTAAGAGTGTCTTGACCTCCTCTCAACTTAGTTTTCTTTTTTTTTTTTAACCACCGAGTCAGGAGTATATGTAGGAGGACAGGGAAAATCCAGGACTCTGAGGTAGAAGGTCCTGTTTCTAAAAAACAAAGCAGTATCTTTGTAAGGATATATTAAATATAAACACTGCTAATAGCAGCAGTGCTATTGAGGCAGAACACAGTGGTATTATCACTCTCACTGGACATCAGTCAGGGAGTTATGACTGTCCTGTCATCACCGTTGCATGTGCTGCCATTTCTCCTTGCTGGAGCGGATGTGTCTTGAGCAAACAGCTCTGCTGCAATGCTAATTAGCAGGTGAGACGTGCTGCTCTAGTTGGAGCTGGGGACTGGTTTCCTTGTCCTACCTGGTGTTTGTGTTGCAGAAATGCAGAAGAAACTGACATCTCACTAGATGTATCATCAGAAGATACCATTGTATGGTTTAGAGTTGATGTTTTGGTTTGGTTGCATTTTGGGTCTTCAGTTATCACTTGTATGTCCTTGTCATTGTGTCCATCTGTCTCTTTATGGGGCTACTCTGGGAACTTGGTGGGTCAACTAATTGGGCTTAAAAATAACATTTTTTTTTTACCCTTCTTTTTTCTGGCCACAGTTGTTTTGAGGAAGCAGCTCAGGGTAGGGAGGGATAACTCCTTAATTCAGCTTTGCCATTAAACACCTCCTGTCATGCAGCTGGAGACTTTTTGTCCCACCTTACCTGTTCCAGCTGAACTTGGTGGTTAATCCCTGCTTAAATGAGAGCACCACAGTGTTTTTCCAGCTACAAAGTCAGTGTACATAGTTGCTGTCCCAGAGCTTCTTTCAGCCCATCAGCTATGCCTGGCTGGTGCTATGAAGGCATCATGTAGCTCATGGGATCAGGACTGAGAACTGGAGATGGGCCAGTGTTGGGTATGTCTGTCTTGTAATTGATGGTTTGTACTAGCCCCTGCTGATGCACAGCACGTATTTTGCTGCTTCTCCACAGCTTCATTGGGAAACATCAGTCCATTGGTATGTGTCAGATCTTGGGAAGGCAAATGTGTAAATTTTGTAGTGTGGTTTCTAAAATACTTTCTTATGATGCGAGAAACTCAGTTGGGAAACCTCCTGTGTCGAGCCTGGAGATAGGTGAGGCCATGCTCTCAATGTATCATCAGTGATTTTTTGGAGCCTAGTCATGAAGCAGACAGCATTCAGAGCTGAGAAACTTTTGTGGTTGTTTGATACCTGGTATTTCTGTGTGGGGGTCCTGGGAATGGCAATATGATCAATGGTCATATCTTTACTATCCAGCTGTCATTTTTTCTTTTCATTTGCAAATGAAGATGCAAGTAACCTGCTTTTTAACATATGGCCCATTAGCTACCTCCTCCTATTCAGATGGTAATGTAGTGGACCGTTGGTGATTTACTGCCCTGGCTTCTAGGGAAAATAACAGATTGTTTATGCTGGTAATTACACTCATTTCCATATCAATTGGTCTGGCTAGACCAGTGCCTGAAAATAAAAAACTTATGGCAGGACAGTACATACCCAAACCAGTTAATGGAAAAGCATTGCGTTTATCTTGGGTACTACTTTGAATTGTTGGGAAACCAGATAAAGGGAGAAAAGGCGGTAACAGATGAATCATGTATATAAGGAATGAAGACTCAGGGTGAGTTACAAAGTCTCAGCAGGCACAATGGATGTGAGGAATTTTACGAGGCTGAAAAAAACAATGACTTTGAAGGATTAGTCAGAAAATACTGTTCTAGATCACTAGCAGATAAAAGTCAGCAGGGGACTCTATATATTTTCAGTATGAACAGGGGTTCTGGCCTCTTGACTTCCCTGGAGCAGCAATGATTCATTCAGTTGAGTATCTGAACAACTTCCATGAATTATTTGTATTGTAGCCATACCAGGAGCAGCTGAGATTCTCCTGTTGTGCTCAGTAGTCAACAAGAGTTTGTCATCGAAACAGAAATGGCTTTTTTTTTATTTATTTAAGAGTTGAATGACAGGTGGTTTATGCCCATTGCAGAAGTTCTGGACCTGAAGTTGGCAGTGATTAGGTGACTTGTGAAGAACACATTTGATGCTGCTATCTGAGCTGAAGCTGTCAAAGCAGAGACTGTCAGAGTACATGCTTCAAGGAGGTCAACATCAGTCCATCCAGCCTTTTCCTTCTTCAGTATCTTGACATGTGGAGTTGAAGTTGTTGATCCCATGACTTAGTCAGATGAATATCTGAATGACAGTGATACATGGGACTACAGGGCATAGTCTGTGTATGGAGGTGCCCCAAGACTTGAATATAAATGGTTGGACTCCACATTGCCATCTGGTGTACCGTCCATGAGACTTTTTGTTTGGTTTTGTGGGTTTTTGTCTCCTGACCTGATCAACGTATGGCAGGTCTCAGCCCAAGCACTGCTCTCAGATGGACACTGAGTATTCCAATGAGAAGGGGGCAACTGAGAAAAGCGTGAATGGGAGCAGCAAGAATGATGAGGGACCTGGGGGACAAGATATTCAGTGAAGGCTGGTTGTTTAGCATGTGGAGGAGAAGATAGACCTGGTGACAACTTTGAAGTTGCTTCAGTGGGGAGGAGATAGCCGTGTCCAGTGTAGACAGGATAAGGGTAGACAGCCTGAAAACAGTAGCAAGGGACCATCAAGTTAGATATTAGGAAATCCATTCTATCAGAAGGAGTAGTGACACATGAGAGACCCTATGTTGCTGAGGTTCTTCAGGTATTTTACATTACACTTATAGGCACTGGTGGTCCTCCTTTGTAGTGTGGGGCAGTTGAAGCAGATGTCATCTTGGTGTCCCTTCCCGATCTATCTTAAATTATTCTATGTGGTTTTGTTATTTTAGACTTGGAAGGGAACAACATAAGGAAATGTGAACATCTATCTTTAAAGTGTTAGGGAATAGCAAGGGAACAGAGAGGTTTCCAGGAGTTTGGTATTGCGATTGGACTCTGTTATACAGAAATCCAAATGCTTCTTGCGGATGAGAAGAGGTGAGAGAGCAGACTGGACGGGTGAGTTGGTAACAGAACAAGAAAGGGATCCCAACATCAGCAGTAATAAAAGAGGAGTAGAACCAGGTAGTGGCACTCGTCCTGGTTTTTCTCTGAGCAAACAGCCAGGTGGAGCTTTGCAGCACTTTGTGCGTGGGACACCACACACTTATTTGTCCAAGAGCTGCTGGGCAGGAAGATACTCACCTCTCAGTCAGTGAAGCTAGTAGTGATACAGGAGTATTCACAATTACTTAACAGCAATCCGTTCCAAATTAAATAAAGAAGCAAACAGGGACAAAACAGGCCCCCCAAAGCACAAAACGAACATGCAGCTCAAGGTGTTCAACTGGAGACAATAGGCAGACCTGCTGCTTGGCAGAAGATGGAGATTGGTAAGGTACAAAAGAGACAGGAGGTTGTTGCTGTGACTTCCTAGTATATTTCATTTCCTGAAGATCCTAGGGCTGCCTTGACTATGGGTTAATGTTTGTTACATACTTTTTATGCAAAACACAGAAATTACATATGTATATTCCAGATGTGATGGGCACGTTATATTTTGAAATGAAAATGATCTAAAAGAGAAATAATACAGAACAAATAAGTATTACAGTACGACTATTACAATTATTGTAACATGCTCTGTGGAGGTTTTTCCTTTTCTTCCTCATTTTGCTTCACAGCCATTTTCGGGAATAGAAGACTGACTCAGACTGAATATTACTGTGAATGGAATAAAGGCACTTTGTTATTGAAAAAACCAATAGACTACAGTTGAAATATCAATAAACATTTGTCCTGTGGTGTAATGATGGAGCGGTGTACTTTTGAAGATGTGCAGAAATGTTCTTCGGCATTGCAAATGCAGGAGCAGGTTTTCTTTTGTTAAGCACTTGAAGGCGTCCAGCATCCATCAGTGAATTTTCCATAGTAGAATATCTGGTCTTTTGTGGAGCTCGTAGAAGACTTAGCTCAAGGTACAGAAGTGCATAACACAATGTTTTGGACTTCTGTTCCGGTTTTTGAGGATACCTGTTGAGGAGCTGTCATCTCTGATCTGAAACATATCAGACTGAATGAGGTTGGGGAAAACTGGTCTTTGTGGAGTAGTTTGTGGTAAAGGTTAAGGTTTGGCAGTTAGGACACTGGCGTTGCTCTAGCAGGATGATTTGGTGCTGGGTGAAGCATTGTAGCTTCTCTGTGTCCTGTTTTATCACTTCTTAAACAGGTGAATTTGAAGGATGTTGTTGAAGTACCAGAACTGGGAAAGGGCTTTATATAAAAGGTTTGATTAACTACAGTTAATTAGGTAAACACCCAACCTGTAAATGCTGCTGCCTTGCACCATAAATTTGAGGCCTAAAACAGAGGGGGGGAAATAAATGCATTCCTTAAAAAGAGTTACTGAATAAATACAAGACTTGCTAAGCAGGAGGAGCTGGGGTAGTTGGCTAATTTTTCTAAGAATTATTTTTTCCACCCTTTAGTATATTATTTTTAGTAGAAAAAGATAGATGAGAATTTTGTTTCTAGGAACATTTGGATGGCACTTTCTGTGGTAGGTGGTATGGTAGAGAGAGTTTAATTAACTGTTGCACCAAAGAACAAAAACAAATTGCACCATTTAATAAAAATGAAGACAAATGATGATAAAGATCAAAATGGAAGCATGAACAGGTACAGACTGCCATACAGAGCCAGTGTCAAATTTACAGCATGAGGATGTGCTAAGACATCTCACCCAGGATTTGCACTGACAACTTGCACTTTACCTTCATCCCTGTCTCAAGTCTGCCGCAAATAGCTTTCCCATAGTTACCACTAAACTTATCTTGTCTTTCTAGGAAAAACTCTTAGCTACAGCTCCCTGTAAAAAGTAGCCGATTTATAAATGTTTTGAAGATAAGAAGTTTCGAACAACCTGTTCCCTTAAATGTCTCTTTTCTCGAGACATGCAGGTTATATGGTAGAAGGTGTGCAATAAAAAAACATCTCAATGGGAAAATACAGTCTACATATATATAAACGCAATGTATTCCTTTACCTTCTCTCAGCTCACTCCTTGGGAGCAGCCTGGCAGTACGGACTCACTCATTTCACATGCATTTTCCCCACTGTCATCTGCAGTAGCCAAATGCAATCTTCTGCAAAACCACCTTGATTTCAACCTAGGTGATCAGGCACTGGCAACAGAGGAATGCCGTGGAGCTTATTATGGGCTGACTTGCGTGTTTCTATGCACATTTAATGGGGTTTTGTAGGAACAGCTTAAAGTCTGTTTATTGTAAATTATTAGTTTTTACTTCTGTAACTCTTCTGCAGACATTAGGAATGAGGGTGTTGTGCGCTCAGTCCTGTCAGATATTCAAGAGGAGATTAAATTGGGTTTAATAATCTTTAGATTGTCATAGTGATCAGTCATAATTGCAAAGTGCCTTGCTTGCCATGATGTTTGCAGTGGCTGGTTGGATGTTTGCACTGTAGGAGGGGGAAGTGTGGTGAGGCTGGACACTGTGCCGTGGGACATGCTTGGGGCAGGCTTATGAATTCAGAAGCACGCCAGCCAACAGGGATATTTACAACTCATGCGTCTGCCTTTTCAGAGCTATAAAGGAAAGGAGACAAGGAGATGGAGTTGGAGTTACTAAGGGTCCAGATAACCTTTAAGCCACAAATGCTGAGCTCCCAGTGTGATCAGCAGCTCTTTGTATCTCTGAGTATGTCCCTTCGACATTATCATGTGAGAATTACAAGTTATTTTAATTTCCCTGTTAGCACAAACAATGCTGTATTTTTCTCCTGCAGCCTTGCTTTCCCTGCAGGAAAAATAATCTGTGATAAAATCTTATCGGGACTATTCCAAGCACTGTGTGGACCAAAGGAACCTGAAACAAATCCAGCTTATCATTTCTGGTTCGGAGTCAGTGAAGAGCAGAATGCCAATATGCTGATTTTTATCTTGACATTAAAGAAACTGGGAAAGGCTACTAGAAATCATTTTTCTCCGGCCGTCATTTAAGAGTTGCATTTACCCAAACTTTGCAATTTCACTTCAGGTGCTAATACCCGTGTGGGTTGATGGGTCCTTTGCTTTTGGACACAAGTTTGTGCTTGCCCAGTGCTGGAAAACAGCATGGTAATGGGTTTAGTGGGATATTTTAAAGCCTGTTATGTATTGCATTCTGCAGGTGTTTTCCTAGCATTACATGGATTTGTATTTGTCAGCATAACAGCTAATGTTAAGAGTGCTGACCACATCTGAGAGGCAATAAGTTGGAAAAACAAATACTTCACAGGGAATATTCCCTTAAAAAGATTGAAAATCTGTTGAACCCCCTCCCCAACACATATTTTCCTATTTTTTGCTTTGTTTTGATTTTTTCCGTGTCAGACCTTTCAGTGCCTTTTTGTTTAGGGATTGTTATGCTCCATTTCTAGGAACTAAGCATTTTCAACAAAAACAGAACTATTTTTTTTTCCTCTATTTTGTTAGGAGAGCTCTTTTCCAGGATGAAAGGCTCAATGGAAATTTTCTTCTCAATCAAGTACTTATATTGTATGGTAAATTAATACCTGTGTATGTTCCTTGTAGGTATTTATATAATCTCTGTCAACAAAGGATTTGGGCTATTTTTCCTGCTTTGAGCCGTGTGCACGTAGATATTTCTGCTGTGCGATTAAAATAGATACATAAAACTCACGGTGAGGTTGAGGCTGAAGGGGAGTGTTACCCTGGCAGACGATCCATCAGGAGCCTGACCCTCCACAGATGGTTTTGCTCAGAGAACTTGACTCTGTTCAGGCAGAGCCAGGGGTCACTCCCAGCTTGTGGAGCCTCCTTCATGCCATAGGTTCTCTTTATTTATTT
>JAOXNO010000078.1:42023692-42054076 GCA_028565335.1 Limnodromus scolopaceus
CATGCTTCTCACTTCCCAGCCATATAAAGTTGTTGGAAAATGAAGAGTAAAAATGCTGCCCTGATTTCTAGTAACTTTACTCTGCAGGAACCAATTTGGAAGCATTTGAGTGCAGTTTTGCAGGAGGATCTGAGGATGAGCCCTGCAAGGTCTCCAGCAGTACATTAGCTTTTAAATACTGTAATTGGAGTCCTGAAATTTCTTTAAGCACTTTATTTTAGAAATAGCTGAGGTTTTGGAACGAAGTCATATAAAGTTATGGCGGCACTTCACAATTTTAGGAGACTTTTAGCCTGCCAAATTGGAGCTACAGTATCGGTATGCACGGTGCCTCTTCCTCAGTGCGGCAGCAATCATGCTGCCAAACTGTGGGCTCTAAATCACAGCTATCGGCTAGAGCAGCGGAAAATGAGAATACAGGTTTTTATGACCTTTTGCGAACAGGACTATGAACCTGTCGCTTGTGAAGTTTTACAAAACATCCCCTTAAGAAAAGGAGTCACATTGGTGACATTTTATGTGAGCAGATATCATTAGCGAACTCGGCTGCTGGTGGCTCGGGGAAAACTCTCACTATGCTCTACGTAGAACTGAATTTCACAGATTTTTAGCATTTCTCCTCTTACGTCTTCCTCTCTTGTTACTTAAGAATAAGTGCAGGAAAGCAAGTGTGAGGAGCTGTATGTTTGTTGTTCTCCTTATCCCACCCTGGTAGTTACCACTTTGATTATTTTATGGGTGTTACCTTTAACTACTGATTTTGGTTTTTTGGTGTCTTTTTTTGTTTTTTAAAACTAATGGAAAACTGTTACTTGCTAATCAGTTCTCCTGACTTGCGAACCCCCTGCAGCACTGCAGGCTGGAACTCGTGCTTGGGACTAGAATTGACATCAGCTCCCTGTGAGGTACCAGGGTAGATCTCAGCACCAGAGAGTGTCTTCATGTCTTTTGGTAAACACAAAGCAAAACCTTCATATTCAGCTGTCATTTATATTTCTTGCAGTAATTTAAGGTCTTCATAAATTGACAAACCTGCCGTGAAACCAAGGCTCTGTTGATACAAAATGAATTAATCAAATGCGTCAGTTGCATCCTTTTGTTGGGCTTCATGGGGAGCAGAACACCAAATAAAAGTGAAGACCCAGGCTCATGTGTGAGCTCCCTCCTGCAGGTGTATTTTTATCCAGAGGAAATTTTTTTCTCTATAGGTCAGGAAGACCAAAAATCAAATCTAAGAGAAGGAATCAGCAGCTGAAACATGTTTTTAATAAAGCAAAAAAGCAAAGATACCCTCTCAACCCAAAGGATCTCTTTGACTCTCTCTGTTTTGTAAAAGCATTTAAGTCTCTAATGACTTTGCGCGCCTGTCTGCAGCTATAAATCTGTCTCCTCAATGTACTCCATTAGTAAGCTTGGTTTTCCTGCTATGCTATAACTTTTGGCAAATGCGCTGTTAGACCTTCCCCGAAGTTCATATTCCAGTAGTGCATGGAGGGGGGAGCATTTGGGTTCAGAGCAGTAGCACAGTTTTAGGGTAGATCCTGCCAGCACCCTTACTTACAGCATGCCGCTTTGCATCACAGCATGTCCTTGGAGCAGGTATCTTAGATTTTCCTTGCAGGAGAAAGCCTGGTCCTCCACTTCAGACGTGCACAAAATGCAGTCCCTGAGAGACCAGAAAGTGTGAACCAGTGCTTACAGGGACCTTCAGTTCACACGTGGAATCAGGCTGATGGGCTCATGTACCTCCCTGAACCCTCCCCCTAAAATTTTACCCAGTTGTGGTGTTTAATGGTTTTGACCTAATGATCTGCTCCTCCCGTTGCACCAAATTGCTTGCACACGTGTGCATAACCTCTGTTACCTGAGTTGGTCTTCCTAATTTCTGGTTGCTGGGTGTCCCTGCTACACTGTGTGTATAGCACAGTAAAAAGAAGAGGAGGAAAAAAAAAACCCAGCATGTGTCGTGCCTCATCTCTGTTTTATAAAGCAAAAGTGTTTCCCCATATGTGCTGTTCAAATTCTTGGCTATTATTATGAAGATAAATATAGCAAAGCATTTAGAACTGGGCAAGGTTTTATCTGGAAGAGCCTTCCCTCTCTCCCAGGCAGCATTGGGCCAATAAGCTGTTGAAGGAAGATGAAATGTATCAACATTTCATAACCAAAATTCCTCAGATCTTTTGTTCCAAGAAAATAATTAGGATAAGTTGACATTGCTGTCTTGATCCAGGGTATATGCCCTGTGTCTGGCTGACTGCAGCACTGGAATTTGAGAGTTCTAGATTTATGATCCAGTTTATACATCCTCTTACTGTTTATATATGGGGAGTTTTAAGCCATGTGGTTTAAATTTTTTTTTATTGATGAAAATTTCTGGTGGCTAGGTTACACATGGTGGAGGAAGTCGAATCTGAATTACGGTTGATGTCTTAAGGATAGCCAGGAAGGTGCCTCAGCACATCATAATATTTCTGAAGTATTTTATTTCATGTCAGCACTGTGGTTGATATTATGTACATCTCGTTTTCCTTTGTATACAGCATTTGCTTTGGTGGCCAAAGAAAAATGTTTGGAATATATTTCTATAGTACAAGTGACTTCAGGTACTTGTAAAGCCTTCCCTCCACCCCCACACCCCCCCCCAAAGAAGGAAAACATACTGGACTGTATGTTCAAGGAAAAATACCAAGCCTTTTTCTGTATATGTCAGATTCCGAATATTAAGATACCTGTCCCTTGAGGGTCAGAAACCTATGTCTACTTGTAATCAGAATGATGTTTTTCTGGCTTTCTAAAGGTTAAAAAGTCCCCCTTTCTAGGTTTTGGTGGGTTCCAGCATGTATCTGTTGTGTTTTCCAAACTGAGGGCAGATTGCCTGGGGAAACATCATTTAAAATGAGCAAACTAGCTGGTGAAGCTGCCTGGTGGTATGGAGGGTCCTGGCAAGGTGTCAGTGGGAACAGCAGAAGTGTGTTGTAAGTACAGTCTATATTTGCAGCTTGTGTGATGGAACTGTGAGCTTCCATGGTACAGTCTGGTCAGATTAGTTCAGATCGCTTGTCTCAAATGAGATTTATTTTATTTCAGTCTAAATCTGTGGCTCTGACCTTAAACCCATCAGGAAGGCTCCATTTGTGGGCATGAACAAGTCTTTCCTGAGACCAAGCCATCCTACATGCTTTAGCATATCTATGTTGGCATGGCATCAGGCGCCTATGTAAGGTGCTGACTATAGAAGAGCCCACCTGACTTGTTTGGAGCAGAGGCACAAATTTTCAATGATGGCTGTCAGGTGAGGAAAGTTCCTCCTTCTCCCACCTGACAATGTTTGGAAGTGACTCACTGCTGCTCAAGGTCCTGGGTTTTTTTGCAGACTTTTCTGAGTCTCTCTCCCCTGATTTATCTGTTGATTTTGTCCAGAAGGTCCCAGTATTGGCCCAAGCCGCTTCCCGTACCTCTGTTTATTTCAGCAGAATTTAGTCTGTGTCAAGATTAATCTCTAATGACCTTGTTAAGTTATTCATGCATTAACTCGGCTCCTCCTTCAACATAAATCTCATGTCCAGCTTTTGGGGTAAGAGGGAAAGGAGCATGGTGCACTCATTTAAAATGAGCAAATGCCCTTGGGCTAGGACTCTTGATCCTGGCCATATGCTGGGAAACATTACAGGAATAAATGTGAAGTCCTTTTGCATGAGGCTGCAGTTACACTGCTGGTTTGGGGAACCCTCTGGGATGTGCCTTGGGATACGGAGTCTGGCTGCCCATTGGCCAAAGTATGTCCGACTGGGGTCACTACCTGGAGAGCATCGTACTGTGTAACACTATTTAAACCCTTAGAAGTTCTGAAGAACCTTTGTTGTTGTTTTGTCTTATTTATTTCTTCCTTCTAGTAGCCTATATCTTCAGTGCTTGTCAAATACAGAACAGGGCTAGGTTTTCCTCACTCAAAACCCCAGTTGGTTTTATTTATTAAAAAAAAAAAAAGCAGCATATGAAGTGTTGGAACTAGGCCTGATGGAGGGACCTTGTTTCTGCTCTGCAAGATGTCTTTAGACATTAAACAAAGCTTCAAAGTTGGAAAGGAAATGCAATATTTTAAAATGCACAGAATACCTACAATTGAGGAATTAATTTGGAAATAATCATTGGGTATGTATTAACAGAGTAGCATTGAGTAAAATAAATAGAAATATAATTCAATTAATACACATGTCTAAATAAAATGACAAAGTTGATACAAAGTTACTCCACTCTTACTGAACAGAAATGTTTTGACAGTATTGAAATGAAAGAGCAGAAACAATTATCTTGGAATTTTACCCAGTATGTTTTTTACTGAAAATTACAGTTCTGTTGAAAATCTGCTATTTTGGTGAAGGTGGATTTTTGCACTGGATATAGTACTTGTTGAAAAAAAGTTTAAAAAAACGACAGTGGGATTTTAAGCATTTTTGGCATGTTAAAGTTCTGCCACATGTAGAATAAACCTATGCAGGATAGCCAGCGAGTCTCTGCTATTGTAAAACATGAAATACAATTATCATTGTACCGTCAGTATCTTCTTGGGTAGCAACAAGTGTTGGACATAAATTAAGACTTGGCCAAATATTTATGTTTTGGAGACAACTGGATAAGGATCAAGATTCTCACCTGTCTCTAATAATGACCCGAATGGCAGAAGAAGTTTAAGTGTGTTGTGAAGTCCAGCCCTTTCTCAGTAAGGAATTTAATAAGACATTTAAAGTCTGCCTTAGCTAGCTAGAGATGTGGTTAGGTGCTTAGCAGGGTTTGCAGAAGAAGTGGTGATCTTGTTCTCAGTATATCGGCATCTGAATGTTTTTAAAATCTAGTCCTTGTAAACGGACAAAGGCACACTTTCCTGATTCCCACTGATATTTGGCATATTTTTTGCATTAGATCTGAAAATCATGTGGTCCATAGTTCATACCTGATACTTAAAACTTTTTTTTTGAACTGAATAAAGCAGGTTGTGTTTTAAATTTCCAAATCCTACTGGTGCTGGTTGAGGCAGATAGAACCCACAGATAGCTGTTTCAGCTCACCTTCCCCGTCAGTTTTGGGAACAAATGAATTTCTGAGCTCCAAGGGTTAAGCGTGGAAATAATCTGACTGACAGTCCCTTAGTTAGCTACCAGTGAGAAACTCTGCTATGCTAATACGGTGTGTCTTTCTCTTTCTTCTAAGCTTGACTTTCATCAATTAACGATGGCGAGTTTGAAAACTGGTTGTTTTACAAAGTCAATAAATGGTGCCAGTGTTGAATGATTTTGTTACAAACCTCTCATTACTGGGCTGAGCAAACAACACAACTTCCAGTCCTGACATTTATTGGCAGCTGGGACCCATGGATAACCCAGCATCATCTTCTCCTAGCATGAAAGAGGTATATATAAAACAACGGGAATGTGCAAAACGATGCAGGTAGAGTGAGTTTGATGAACACAACTCGAGGCAGCTTTTGAATGAAATATAATAAATTAAAGCTCTGGTTACGTTCAATTCCAATTGTCTTTTATGGCCACTCATCTCTGGAAAGAACAATTGGAAGACTCTGACGTGAAGGTGTTTGTGTGCATCCACCTTTCATGCTGCTGACTTCCATGGGATTGCCACCTACGCAAGTGAAGTGTGTATGCCAATTTGTACATGCTGGTGGTAGTGCAGTCCAGGAGATGACACAATCATTGCCTCTTGCAAATCATTGCAAGACACGCTGCCGATGTACGACATGGAGTGCATCTACCCAGGGAAAGGTGTGACCTGCCAGGGACACAAGTTCTTTATCATCTCTGAAATTTATTGCCTGTGAGTGCTTCCTCTGCTGTGAGACCTCAGGCCTGAAGGGAGAGTGATTGGGTTGGCTCGGTCCAGGCACTCAACTGATGTTGCAGATTTTTCATCCTGTAGAAATAGCAAGGCCACAGGAAATAGGAGACTGATAACCTTTATCGTGGAGAGGAAGGGTGTGCTCCAGTGTAAAGTGTCCTTAAGGGGATCTTACCTGTGCATTTTCACACTGCACTTGAAACTGAAATTTCACTTTCACTTGAAACTGTGTTCCTGCAATTGCATTGAATATACCCATCCCTAAAGCCCTTTATTAGCTTTCCTTGAGTTCACTGTCGTGGATGGAGGCTGTTATACAGACCTGCTTTCTGCCCATACAAAGGTACCTGTAACTGCAAGGTGAGTGTGCCATAAATACCTGCAGTACTTACTCAGAGAAGTGCTTTCTTCCCTAGTTCAGGATGTCTGGTGATGTTGGAGTTCAGATTTATCCTGATCAGTATTAGAAATGGTCCAGTTGGCTCTATTACGTGAAAAGCAGTATTTCAAGGCTACTTTTGAAGTCTTAAGGTCTCAATGCTCTTAGTCTTTCTGAAGTAGTACTGACAGTGCTACATATTTGAAACCGTAGCATAAAAAAACCTACAGCTATAATATCAACTTGATCAGTAGAAAAATATTCACCATGCCTGCAGTCAGGGAACTGAAGGTTTTTTGCAGTCCCAATCATTATGCCCTCCTGTTGTCATCCTTCCACAGCCCTCTGGGAATTTAATTCCTGTTTTGTTTAGTTTAATAGATATATAATCCTGTGCACCCTGTCACTTTTTGCATGCTGGATTGTGATATGCTTTGTGATGTACATGAAAATGCTTAAATAAAAAGAAAAAAGTCTTTGTGTGTAGGCATTAATTGCTATCAGATCCTCACGGTTTGAACCAAGTAATTCCTGAACAGGCACACATTTGTTTGCTCTGCTTAGGCATTAGCGAGATGCTTTAGTATCTGTCATTAATAGCAAAGGAAAATAGTTGGTTTTACTGGGGGAAAAAGGAACAGTGGAGAAAGAAGGTCCAAGAGCGCTTGCCAAATTTCTTTCAACCAAATCAGCTGCCAGTGTGTAGTGTGAATGAAGAAAATTGAGAATGGCAGCTAAGGCTTAACTAATGCAATCCTATTTGGAGCTGCAAACAAAGGCTTTGGCCTCTGTTCACAGAGTCCGACCTTCCCCTTGTAGATTGAAAGCTACAATGATTGTGGGATTCAGTTTGACCAAGAAGGTACCAAGAGAGTGAGACTGAAGCAGAAACCCTGGCCAGGTGTTGCTGAAAGGACGTTTTGTTTGTCGCTGCAAAAACAAAAGGCTCTGTCTATATCTGCAGGTGTATTTTATAAGCAGACTGAACAAAATCCTTCAGGATTTTGGTAGGCAATGGGGTCCATCCAGTGCCACCGGCATGCTGGGCTGTTAAATAATCCCCATCCTTGATGGCCTCAGGAGTTATTAGCCATCGTCACAACTTGCCTCTAACTCTGTCTCTCAGGGGCATCTTTTTCCCATTAGTGGTTATTCATATGAAGAGCTCTTGGATCTTGTCCAGTATTAGCTCTTCATTTTCTCTTTTGTTGGATGCCCAAGGAAAGGCTCTCCAAGAGGGGTCTGTCTTTGCTGTATTCACAGGCCACACTTGGCTGATTTACTTGGAAATACACACACAAAATAAGCAAGCCCATCTGTTCCCTTAAACCAAGTGATAGCAAGATCAGCCACACCAGCAAAGATAAAATAAAACTAAGTGGTGGTCTGCAGCATGCAGGTATGAGCACACACCTGCAAACGTGCCAGTGCAGCCTACTGGTGATGTCAGACTGTCCCAAAACCTACTGAGACCGAGGGCAGGCTTTAACCCCTTGGGGAAAGAAGTAAAAATAATTTTCTGGGTATGCCCCGAAGGCCAGACGGGCTGTGCCGTGTGTGTCTAAGCGGGGGTACTCACATGTTCGTTAACATTAGAGGTGCTCTGGCAACGGGGCTGGACTCAGTTCTGGTGTTGGGTCTGAAACAGCAGTGTGGCTGACCTGAAACAATGTAGGAGTTGTTTTTAGCAAGACTTGTACAGCGTTTGAGTGCTTTCCTGTTCCCCCCCCCCCCCTTTTTTTTTTTTTAACAAAGCTAAGAAAATTAGAAAATCTGGAAGTTTTAAGAATATTGCTCATAAAAATTGTTTTAAGAGACTTATAACTATAAATACATAAGCAGTTAATAGTAGAAGTGTGTGTTGGGTCCTTTTTCTAGCCAAAGCCTAAAATTGTCAAATGTGGTGGCACTTAAAATATTAAACCCAGCTTTCTCTTTTTTTCCCTTATTGTTTCAACAAGGTTTTACATAGTGCACTGCTGTCATATTTGCTAGGTCTCTTTTAATGCTGTGTATGTGACCTGTTGGGTAGGTACAGGCAGTCTATACTTTGCTACTGCATTAATAATGTTGAGAAAGTGGTTTGCTTACCTAGAGACAGCAAACCACTACTTCAGCAGTATTTAAGTGACAGGGTCATCCCTGCTTGGTTAGGGGGTGAGCAGTCAGCCCATCTGTGGCTGTCTCCTTACTTGAGGAGGTCCTTCCATGGATCTCCCTTGAGTTGGGGCTGATGTGTCTGGGCTGTGCCATGAGCTCTGTGGCATAGCTGGGTATTAGCTGGCATGGCATTCCCTTCAAGAGAAAGAATTAGGAAAGAATAATTTCCCTGTATGCGGTGAGGGTGTAACTACTAGTAAGCAAAAGTTATAAATAGAAGACATCCTGGCTGCAAGCAAAAGGTGACAATCCATCTGCATATTTAACAATACAGCATTATGTTCAGAAAAGATGAAACATCTCCTCCTCCTGGCTTTTTGCCCTAGAACACACTGTTTATGTGGGCTTTCCACTGTGGTGCGCTCCAGTTCTACAACCGCTGCAGGTGCCTCCGGCAGCTTGGAGACTCCCATTGTATTCCTGCAAAAACATCAAGTAAAACAATTTCACTTTTGCAGGAGAACTGAGTGGCAGCTCCGGCAGTCAGGGGAAAGACTTGAAAATTGAACACTCTTTGACTCAAAAGTACCAGCATGGGTGTCCTGTGCTCACCCAGGCCGTTCCTCCCTGCTGGCCCTGCCCATCTTGGGGGACTCTCCTCAAGGAAAAAAAATGATGAGGCATTGCAGCCCTGTGTCAAGATCTCAACTGTTGGATTTTGGGGTGGTTTTGTTCTTTTTTTTTAGAAGAAAAACTGACATTTTCCAGTAGGGAAACATAGTTTTTTTCTCATCCAGAATGTCTTCCTTTTAAAATCAAAACAGAAACAAAACGAAATCTGTTTTGACAGGAGGGGAAAAAAATATATTGGTGACTGTATGCATACTATTTTTGGTTTAACTCATGGAAGATGAGTTTCTGGGAGTTTCCTTAGAAGCCCTGTGGATCGCAGGAGGTTCCCTGATGGAATAGAAAGTGGATGGCAGACCCTGAGCACCTGTTCAGGGTGGAAGCAATGGATAAAGATGAAACTAAGATGGAATGCTCTTGGATCTTTGCTCAAGGAGGAGGGAAGAGCAATGGTGAAGGCTTCTTCAAGACATTATCTGAACTCTTTCTGAGAAAAAGAGGCAAGGCTTTACTTCAGATTGAGTAGTTAGGGGTTGCCTTTTTTGCCAATTGCTGTTTCTTTTGAAATGTCTTGGAATTTTTAAAGACTAAAAATGTAAAAAGCTTCAAATTTACACTTGTTCTTTTTCTTCAGCATTTCCAATTCTTCATTTTCCCCGAGATAATATTAAGAAAGAAATGTTAATAGTGAGAAGCATTTAAAAAACCCCAAAACCAAAAGAGCATTTGATTTTTCCATGTAGAAAACCACAGAAGATTCTCTTTACCCTCCCTCTCCCCCTTACTTTCCAAGATACGATTGTGGAAAATCTACTCGGCATTTCTTAGCGGCCCCTTCCCCCCACCCCGATCATACTTTCCCCAACATCACTGTATTTAGGAATAGCATAGGATCTTCTCATTGCGTTAAATGTTTCCTGATGGGTCTTGGAAATGAGATGTTTGTTTAACTATACTACGCTTCCTTCATTTGCTAATTGCTTGGGGTTTTTTTCTGTTTGACTGAAGATCTAGATTTTAAATAGTTGGTAAATACACGCACGCACATGTACGCACACACAGACACTAGCACGACAATCTGCTTTCTACACGCTTGCCTTCTTAATGCTTTTTTTGTTGTTGTTTGAAAAATCATGTAAGCATAATAGGGATAATTAGCTTTGACTATGAGCAAATCTGGCAATAAAACACATTAGCTACAGCTTTAAATCAACATCTCAGCCTGCAGCCTTGACTTAACTCATAGTCCTGGTAAAATCTAATTAAAACTGAAATGATCATTTAGGCATTTGATTTTAATTGCGTGTGTGTGTGTGTTTGGCTATTTGGCCTGTACAGATGATTTTCTTGAAGTAGCTGAGTTTGCGGAGAGCTGCTTTGAACCTTATGCTATAATCATGGGGAAAAGACACAAAAACTTAACAGAGACGGCTATTAAGTTCAAAGCCTGCTAATGGTATTTTGAAAAAATACTTCTGTAGGTAGTGTGTCTGACTTGCATTATTAGATGCCTAAGAATATTAGTTATGCGTTGACTTAGACTTGCAGAAATCAGGAGTTTATTTTTAAGTCCACATTCCTAGACCAGGAAAAATACACTAGAAACTTAAGCTGAAACGTATAATAACAGAGCCTCAGCTTTCCCCCTACCCTTGAAAGAAGAGCTCTGGGTTGACTTCAGCCATGAAAAAGACATTTGTAATGCAGATTACATCTGTTCACTTGGGAAATTATGAACGCATGTTACATTCACGCTCTGACTTACGCGGCACTAATTTCACCTTGTAGACCAACCCGCCATCTCAGTAAAAGCTGATGGGGGGTCAGGCACTGGACACCCTTACGCTGTTGGGAAAACCTTGCTGGGTGTCTGCCAGCACGCCCCTGTACCTGGTGTCTTTGGAAACACGACCTTAGGTGCTCGCCTCCTGTAAATCTGTGTGTGCTGCCACTGATTTGTTCTGACTGAGAATGTGACCTCAGGTCTCTAATAATAAACACAAAGAGAACAAATGAAAACAATGTCTCTCCTGTACTTTCAGAAGAACAAAGTCTAACACTTTTCATGCAAGCCTTTTGTTAGCAGGGGACATCTTTGGGAGTCTAATGCATCCTTGGGAGCTTAATGCATCCTTGGGAGCCTTGGAAATCTCTTGGGGTGTTTCTGGACACCACGAAAAGAATGTAGGCTTACACAGCCCCCATGGTTGGGATTTATGCAAAATACAACTTAGAACTGAAAGCAAGGACATAGCTACTTTGGGAAGGACATCATTGGATTTAAGTGAGGCTAATGTCAATGAGTGTTATTCCTATTTTGTTTCCCAGTGCCACTCAAAAGAAAGCAGAAGGAGCTAGGAAATTTCCAAGTGTTTGGAAAAACCAATGACACGGTATTTTAATATGTACTATCTACAGCTGGCTGGGCGTACCCTGAGTTGTACAAGGTGACAGAGTTGAGGCAGTTCTGCAAAATGAAAAAAAACCCTTCTTGATTTAAACGGCCGCAGTGGTTGAGTATGGGTTTCAGCTCAGACCAACTGAAGAGTGCACCTCAGATGTTTTTGCAGATTCTGAATGATAGTAGTTTATAGGAGTACAGCGACCATTCTGATGTAAGCAATGGCTTCAGATCCAGTATGGCAGAGTATTCGGTAAAGGCAAGAGCCCTGGGCTCTGCACCCTGCTACGTGAAGGTCATGTTGCAGTAATGCCCCAACACCAAATTCGAGGTGGCTTTTGCTTGGTGTGGTATGATTTATTTATTTATTTGTTTGTTTATTGATCATACAAGGTGCTCAGTGCTGGCTGGATTTTATTTTGCATTCAGAGCTGCTGCGCCGTCTGCCTTGTGCTTGTTCGCTAATACCAATCCCTGTCCCCTTGCTACCAGGCTGCATGGCCTTATTGAGTTTGTAACATCATTTTACAAATTTATCAGACATCAGTAGTGTGTTGCCTTTCCTACCTGAGGGTATCTGGGCTTTCACATCTTGCTGACTTCACGGTAGTCTCCAACCAAGACGATCCAGCTTTAGCTCTGCTGGTGGATGCAAGACCACGCCATTGACCAATTTGGCCAAGCAGATGGGGTTGGCGTGTTCCTGCGAGACACAGTTTTGAGCTTTGACCGCGGTCCTTGCTTCCCTTGACCAAGGGGAAGTAAGGAAGTTCTGCCTAAATTAAGGGATGAGGTAAAGTTGGGTATGGGGCATGCTAAACTTGGCTGTGGAGCTGGTCCGCAGTGTGCATAACAGGTGTTTTAAGATGGGTATTGACAGGCGTGGATGGTGAGAGTTAGGTTTTAGAATTAATTTACCAGAGCAAACTCTTTGGAGCATTTCAGCTGATGGTGCACGGTGTTCCCAAAAGAAACGGTAACTCGTTGCCTAAAGCCAGCTTCAGCGTGAATGGTAATGATTAATGCCTGGAGATCCCAGTGGTCTTGGAAGCAATATAGTTAAGTAAAAGGCAATGGGTTGGATAAAAGGTCTTAAATCAGGCTAATGTTGGCAAATGTCACTTGAAAGAGAGGGATTTTGGAGGAAAAAAAGGAAAAAGGTAAAAGGAAAGTAATTTAAGAATAAATTCAAAGGAGGGAAAGCAGACATTCCTACAAACTAATAAAATCTCTGCAAATGAGAAAATGAGCCTGCTCAGATTGAAATTTAATCACAGAAAGGATTTTATTGTAACACGGAGAATTATAATTACCACTTGAAAAAGGAGAGGTTTTTCTGCCTCTGAGCTGGCATGCAGCCGCCGGAGCCCAGTGCTGAGCAGGAGGGGCAGCGTTGGGGAGGGTATGAAGGGTCACAGCAGCTGTCCTACCAGTAATTAATATAGTCTCTGCCAAAACCAGATTCATTTAGGGAGGCAGTTGTGAACATTTCATGTGCAAGTACCATGAAAACATTGCTCTAGTAGTGCACATCTATTTTCCCCAGCAGTGCAGTGCTGCTCAGGGAATGGTCCCCATGGGGTCTTCATGGTGTCCCTTTCTACCTGAGCTCATACCGAGGAATGGCTTGGGGTGGGGGCTCTAGAGCATTGGAAACCCTTGTGGGGCAGTCCCACAACTGTAGTTGTACTTCAGACTCATTTAAGGCCACCCAAAAGGTCAATAAAAGCAGAAATGAAGTGCAATATAAACACAGAAGTATTTCAGTGGTTGATAAAAGAGTACCAGTGCACACACCTTTCCTTTTGAAAATTAGTGGGTATTGGTATTTTTGTTGCAAGAAAAAAATCAGAGGAGAAACAATGATAAGAATCTCACCTGAGCAGTACGAATCCTTTCAGGAGCAGACTGACCATGCAGTTGGACTTTTAGCTTTATTTAGAAACAATTACAACCACTTCAAAGCTCAAAATACCTCCGCAGCTTCTCTTTAACAAGTCAATATTTTCTTTGCTATTCCCCTGCTGAATAGGTTGTTGTTTCCTTCCTTATTTTTGTTATAGATGCAATTCAGGCTGGGTTGGTTTGATTGATATGTTCCGTTTCTTTTTTCTATTTATGATATCGAGCTCCTGGAGTCTCCACTGACTTCATTAGTGTATTTTGGAAAATAAGTATCCTCAGCATTATTTTCTCTCCCTGTCCTAGTGGGGGGAAAAAAAAAAGAAAAAAAAGAAAAGCATACTGAAGCATACTTTAAAGGGAAAAAAAACCCCACGGTTAGCTTGTGCATACAGTGGTGTGGGGAATGGTACCAACAATGTTTAACAAGTTCCCTTTTTAGTATTCTATCAACTGCAAGGTTTTTTAAAGAATTAAGACTAACATAATATTTGACAGCTTTTACCACCTTTAAAATTGCTGCTGAAATGCTCGGTGGGCAAAACTCACATTGCGCTTCCTTAATTTGGTTTCTTAATAATTATTTTACATCCACTTCTCTTCTGCTGAATTTTAGAAATGTTGTTCTCTTCATCTCAAATGCTCTCGTGGTTGATCACGTCAGGAGGAGGCGATGCATTTCAAATGGCAAGGAGCGAGTATTAGCATGCGACCGCGCCAGCCATCTGACACGGTGCGAGACAGGACATGAATTACGATTGTTACTGTCAAAATACTCAAGGTCCCATGTTGGTGGGTGCTCCGAGTCCTTCCCTGCGTGCAGCGGGTTACCGGCGGGCCACCAGCAGGTTGTTTGAAGGAGGTCTTATTAACCTTTAAAAAGGAGAGTTTAATGGGAATATATGTTTTTATGTCAGCACTGGAAGAGTTAATAAGATAAGGGTTTAAAAAAAAAAAATACAAAAATTATAGCTCTTTATTTGGCCAGAATACGCAGTGTACACACAGCCTGTGCTACGTCTCCAGCTCTGCGTGCCAGCAGAGGCGTTTGGCTAGTGGGAATTAAGCAAAGAATTGTGCAAACATTGGGGAGGGTTGCTGAAATTATTCAGCAGTCATTTTTTTGCTACTTTAGGATTAATTTGTAAATTTGCTCTTGACAATCATTTGTAAAATAACTATAACCCTGAAATATTTTAGGTCGTGGCAAGATAGTGGTTTAAACACGATGAGCCTGGTAAAATGAAAAGTCAATCAGAACATGAAATGGAAAATATGATTTCTGTGGTATTTGATATTGCTTTGAAACAGACAGTTTCAGAGAATTAAAAAAGAGAAGCGAGTCGCTCGCCTTTTACATTTGTGTCTAGTGCTGTTGCAGTCAGTGAGCTGTACTTTAGGAACTCTCTGAGAACATAAATACTTGATTATTTGTAAAAAAAAATATTTGGAAATACTGTCTTTTTAAAAATTATCTCATCTATTAAACAAAGAGCAGTGAATCATGCTTTTATATTGTGTATTTTTACAGCAAAGTATTTAAACTGGCCCGTTGAATAATTTCATGCTGCATTAAGTTCAGTAGGATCTTCTTGTATGTATCATTTTTAGTGCTTCCTATATCTTTGGCCATAAGCTTTTTAATTACCATGTGAAGAAATGTAAAATGAAATTTAATAAGAAAATAATTTTTTGGTCGTTTGGCTTCACCTGATGCAGAATTTTACAGATCATAGACTTACAGAATACTTCAGGTTGGAAGGGACCTTTAAAGGTCATCTAGTCCAATCACCCCTGCAACGCGCAGGAACGTTTTCTACTAGGTCATGGAGTCGGTGTCAGTTGCGTGTTTTGTTTGGAAATCATTGGGTTGCCTTTAGAGTAACTGCCCATCGCTCACCAAAGGCTTCTAAAGCAGCAGCCAAGTGAAGAGGAAAGGTTTTATTAGGATAGAAAGTTCAACCTCTGGAACCAGATGAGCGGTTTTAATTCCAGTGCTCGTAGCAATTCGTTAAACTGAGATGTTAATGGTCTCCCGCCCTTGTGCTACTCGTGGCCAGGATTTGGGAACGAGCACCTGACTGGGTGGGGAGCCAGTAGGCTGGGACTGTCACTTGTGCCTGTAGCCTGGCCTCAGTTTCCTCTGCAGCAGGCAATGCTTTCCTTATCCCATGACTATTTTCACTTTCAGATGCCTTTTCATCTTCACTCTGGTTTTGATCAGGTGTTGTGGTATTGAAATTTTGGGCTTTCTCTAACGAAATTTTCCTCAAACCCAATCTGGTTGGGTTTTGAGGCATCACGATTTTCAGCAAGGGAAAAAGAAAATGTTTTGTCAGAAAAGATGCCTGAGTTGGTCTAGTTTATACCTGCAGACTTAAGCTGGGCACTGCTGGGACATTTTCCTTGTAGATTTTTTTTGGTTAGACCCTTACATAAATACTTAGAGTTAGGTTTCTAATGCTGACTTTCCTGCAACCTTTATGAACACAAATAATGTGGTCATAAAGTCAACAAAAGGGAAACAAAAAAAAACGGAAACTGATGAGCCTGTCTTAGAGAGAAAAAGGAAAATAAAAGGTGAAGACCTGGTTTTCCTCCAGCTCTGAGCTGCACGTTTCCTTATGCCCATTTCCATGGCTTTCACAGCACCTACAGGGGAAAACCCCTTCCCCAGTAGCTGCTGTCTAAAGCGCAAGGGAGAGATGCTCTGAGGTTTACCCACATGTGTTTTAATGTAGCATTAGGATTCTGGCTTGATAATTTGCCATCAAATACCTTCCCACCCCATTTTAAAGGTTTCAAACTCAATACTTAACGCACTTTAAATTTTTTTTTTTAATGCACAATTAAAGATACACAATACTGAGATTTGCCCGTGTATCACTTATGAACACTACCTGTGTATGAACTCAAACCAGTGTTATACCCAGAAAGCCTTTTCTTTTTGTGAATTTTGGTGTTGCAGATCAAATGTACTTATGAGATGTAAATTTAACTTGGATCTTGAATTTGCAAAGACTTATTACTGCCCTTGATCCTGCAAATGATCTGACATGTCTTAGGAATTCACCTGTGAGGATGGGTCCTTTCAAGTCAAAGGTATCAGGTAGGTGAGTAAACCTCAGCAGGTCTATGAGTGATCCTTGGGAATGAAGTTAAGGTCTTGCAGATTGTCAGAGCTGAGGATGCACAACGATGGCTCCCCTGTTGCCTAATTGCATTTTTAATTGGATGATAGCAAAGGGCTCTCATTTTAGCAATGCATTTGCTAACTGCTGAGCATTGTGGCTGAGCTGATGAAGAAATCAAATCTGAAAGAGCCAGATACTCCCCAGGCTGAAATTGATGCTGGTTTGGTGTTAAATCCAAATGTGAGTTGCTGAGCATGGAAAAAACGAAATGAAAACTACGATCTTCTAATTGGTTTACATTTTTGGGGGGATCTCTGAAAGCATTTTGTCAGACAGGCTGACCAAAAGACTTGTGGATGGATGGTACATGCATTTATTTTAGCCCTCTATGTGCTCTGGGACCCAATCCCAGAGGAATATAGGTGCTGCTCTGACACTGTCCCCTTATCATCAAATACATATTAGAGAGGAACATGTGGCAGCAGTCATGACTTGTCTTCCAAGCTGAACATTAAAAATGTGGGGGAAAAAAGCCCAACTGGGTGAAACTTGGAAGCTGGAGCTTGGAGGAAATCACATGCAGCATGGTAAAGGAAAACTGAATTGTGATCGCGGCTGTGGGACTGGAGGTGGATTACGGGGTGCATTCATTTTGGGTTTCAGAGCTTCCCTTTTCCGTGGCTCAAAGGTCTGTGGACTTCGTGTGCGCTGCAGGAGCGTAAATCTCTGCTGCTGGCTTTGTCTCTAGGTAATTAATCAGTGGTTGGATATAGACTTGTTGGGGATGGACAGATGTTTTATTCTCTTTTAGTATTGGGGTTTTTAAATTCCAGTTGAAGTAAGTGGGAATACTCCTCATTTTCTTTTATTATAAGGTAAACAAAATTACCATGATATATCTTCTCCAATTTCTGTTAGGATTGCACTTTGAAACTATAACCTATTTTTAGCTGGAAATCCTTAGAGAAAGTCTAAGAAGCCAGAAAACACTTTAGTGGGAAAGTGATATGTTCAAATAAACCTTACAGAGATAGTGCTCACCCAGCAGATGAAAATATTAAGTCTGGGGATTGTTAGGCAGAAGAGTATTTCTGAATCTCTCTTTTCTTTCTATCTAAGGTAACCTGATTATCACTGTAATCTCTTTTGCTCTGTCAGTTTGAAAAGACAGTATCATCTGTCATTCTGTAGGAAAAAACAAAACCCCCAAATAATCATAGGCAGAAGCAAATATTCCTTATTTGAGCTTTAGTTTAAAAATGAGAGCAATATTCATATGGCCAGAAGCGTATTTTTTTTTATATATATATATATGTATTTTTTTATATATATCTGTAAAATATGACCCTGCTTTTTTTTAGGAAATACATGGCACCAGGTTTATGCTCTGTACAGTTTCTGTAGGAGATATCTGGGCTGTTGGGCCATTACCTACTAAATGCTTTACATTCTTAGTGGAGATCTTCTGTAAAGGGGCACTGGCATTGGCTGAGTATGTCTAAGCATGTGTGTGCCAGCACATACATTTATCTTCCAGAAGTGGACTTTAACCATGCATAGGACTAAACTGTTCAAGAGCGCTCGGGAAATATGAGATACATTGTTCCACCAGCTAAGATGCTTATGAAAATAAAATTTAGTTGGGATAGATAACAAATGAGAGGAATCAAATTATTTTTGGTTTGTCAGTCCATCCTGAGGAAACTACCAATAAGTCTATATGATGCATTAATTGATTTGGCAGAGAACCCATTGAACAGGCTCAGTTAACTAAGTATCTCTGTCTTTAAGATGACCAAAATCAGCACCGAGTGCCTCTCCCGTAACCAAGGAGTGCATTAGCTGGATGGCAGATGCAGGCACATACACAGATTATTGTCCTCTGTGAGCATCCAGCCGGTGCCAGGTCTCTCCTGACCCTCCTCTCCTGAGCATCCCTGAATGCTGGATGCAGTTTTGGGGTCTGGTGGGGCGTGGGGTTCTGGCTGTGCTGAGCAGCCCCTGTGGGGATGAGGATGCCCAATTTGGGACTGCGGGTTTTTGGCTGACGTCAGTACAGCTGCTGCCCTTGCTGGCGGGGAGGGAGGACACCTGCATGCCCCTCTGAATGAAGGGAGCCTTCACTTTGGGAGAGATGCTGCCGAGGTTACCACAACAGCGCTGCCCCGCACGGAAGCACGAAGAAAAGGCTGATGCTTTCTGCCACACGTGCTCGGTCGCATACTAAGGAAGCGGCGATGGGGGAAATAATAAAAGGCACTGGCTTGTCGGCTGGCTTTGCTGCTATTCAGAGCTTGCCTGAATTAGCAAGGCTGGTGTAATCCATTCTGCACACCACAGTAGTACAGTAACGTTTCATATGCGGGGGGGAAATCCTCGCCCAGCTATATTCGTGGGAGCTTTTTCCAGTGGGATCAGTGGAGTTTTCATCTCTTATGCTTGGTAGTTGGTAGAAGTGTATTTCCTCTGTATCTGAAACTGATTTAGTAGGAGGAAGAGAAAAGGGGTTTGTTTGTTTGTTTAACTATGCATGGCAAAATAAATTGTGATTTTACAGTCAGGAGCAAAATTGGGATGGCTTCTTCCTGGTTTTTCGCAGTGGTTACAGCTGGTGTAAACTCTGCGTGTCAGAGGGCGCTGGAGCACCTGGGGAAGGCTTTGAAAATCAGTGGGGGCTCCCCCTCGGCTGTCTCCTCCCATCGTTTCCCACAAGAAGCCTCCTCCTGTCAGCAAAGCTTCAGTGGCAAAACCCTGCTGATGTTCAGAAGGGATTCGAATGGCAGCTCCTACTGCCTTATTCAACCCAGATGGTTTCTTTCAGGTTTTTGCTCTCCTACATTGGCCATAAATTCACCCTTGCAGTCTCAGGTCATGCAGGTGTAATCTTTAAGCTGCAGCCATTGCTTACTAACACTGCCTAAATCTGCTTTAGCTTGTTGATGGAGGGAGACTTCCCATTAGACATATTTATAAATAAGAATTCAGCGCAAGTGAGTGATGTTTTGTGATTTACTGGTAATTTCCTCAAATGCTTAATAATAGACATGCCCCTAAATATCTTCTCTGTCTAAGCATGAAGACTTCTGAGCTGTTATAACTGCTTCAGGATAAGAGAGTGGTGTGTATAGAAGTTTTTATTTCTTTTTATAAGAGAAAAAAGAAAAGTTTGTCTTGTGCCTTGTCCTATGTATTCTCCCATCCAGTACAATTGGACCTGCAAGTAAATGACCAGACCTCTAAGACAGACCTTTTTAGGTGTTATATGTTTTTCAAGTCATGCCTGTTGTTTCTTTACATCACCTAAACAGAACCAAAGCATACAAAGAATTATAATAACCATAATTAAACAAAATCTGACTTGCAGGAGCTTAAAAACCAAGGGATACCTTTTCCCAGGGGACAAGGGATTATAACTAGTTCTGTTTAAGCTCGGTAGTTGGTGTTGCTGGAGGTCTCTGTAGGCTACAGATTATCATGTCACAAATTTTGCTGGCAGGTGTTGATCTCTCAAGACAGAAATAAAGCTCCCTCTGCACACCTTTGAGCCTCTGTAGTCTGGAAAACAGCTTTCAGGAACACACCAGACAAGTTTTCCCTTCTCATTCAAGCCTAAGCTTCCCAGTAAACCACCTTCCTAAATGTCTGGATGACTGACTTGAGGGAATGAAATAGTGTTGGGGGGGGGGGGGAAATTATATTAAAACAATTTAAAAATGTTTGTTTGACCTGACTGTATTTTTTGCCTTGCTTAGCTGTACAGCAATTTCATAGGATATTCAAATGAATTTATTCTTCTGTTCTAATGGCATGCATGAATGTGCGGAGGCTTTTGCCGGTTTGTAATGACATGCACCAGTTACATGTATTTTCTGAAGGAATGCTCTCTACTTGGGAGAGTTTCTTTCCTTCTAGTTATTACCCCAAGTCCACAGGATCTGGGAGTTGGCTGTCCTTCATGTCTGACCTGAGGTGGACTCAGATCTTGGAGTAAGTGTGGTGTGTTATTTCTGGTCTCAGTTTGTTCAAAGAAAAACGGGGAAAAAAAGTTCTTGTTCTCAACATCATGGCACTTTAGCCAAATATTTGCAATGCAATTTGTAATGAATTATAAATGAATCAACAATGTGGCATTCATTTAATATTCAGAAATATCCTATCATGTCACACTACCTTCATTTTCTCCTTTATTTCGAAGGCCTAGGCAGACTGGTAAGATTGGCAGATGCAGAGTGTGAACGAGGTAGTTTTCGATTCAGTGGGTACAGCTTGAATTCCTTCATGAAGAACGGTCTTCCTCATTTTAAGCTGTCAAAACAGCATTTGATGGAGGCTGCAGTTAGCACAAGCGCAGTGAAATGCAGAAAGTAGCCTGAGTAAGGCCATCTGGGCTGTGTCTTCTCCCTGGACTGTCTGTGGGTCTTCAACCAGGGATTGTCTCCATCCTTCCTCCCCTCTAGTCTTGCACCAACAAGATGGCCAGCTTTGGTAGGCGGGGGAGGTCACCTGGTCCAGCCCCAGCCCAAAGCAGAGCCAACACGGGCATGACATGAAATTGCTCAGGGTCCTGCTGATCACTGGGTAACTCTAAGATGAAGGCAGACCTGAGGACATGTCCAGGTCAAAATGACTCCTCAGAAACTATAACATGAACAATACTACTACGTTGTTGTGTAGTTTTCTGATAAAGATTAGTCTGGTTTTTATGCTCTGATTGATTCATGGCTTCAGGGTTGTTGGCGGAGCCATGCAGTAGGGACCATTGGGTTGGTCCCAGACCATGCATTGGTGATGTTAATAAGCATAAGCCACATGACTAGCTCCAACGTAGGCACGGGACCAACCAAGGACGTGGTCAGGTAGTGAAATGCTTACAGTGTCTATTCGTGCAATTGAAAACTAGCTGAATGGAAACCCTGTACTGCTAACTCCAGTCTCTGCTGTGATAGCCCAGTGATTGGTATCGGGCTTTCCTAACAGCCTGTGATGATGAATTGCTGATCGTGTCCATAGTTAGGTCTTGTGTTTACTTAAACAATTCAGCTTGTTTTTAGTGTATTGTAAGCACAATCATTAGCTCCTGTGCTTTGCTAAGGAAAATGGGGTAAAGCAGAGTGTTTTCTTTTCTGCTTTGTTTTTTTTAATACAATTAAGTACAGCTTGGGTGAAAGGCTGAGTCTGAGGTTCAGACTTTTCCCAAGGAAGTAGAAAGGTTAGAAACTCTGAATATTGATACCTTTTTGTGATGCAAATTCACAACTGTCACGATTCTCAAGTTGTGGAAGTTGTCAGGAGTTTTGCTGTGTGCTTCAGGAACAGGAAAAGGAAGCTCTTTTTAAGGGATGCTGGGCTAACATTGACTTTGTTTGCAAGGTAAGAACTGGCTGTGGAGTGGAGTCATCCTGGTAATGCTCCAGATCGGAGTATACTTCAGTGTTTCTATGTCCATTTTCTCCCCGTGAACAACACTGGATTGATAAACTCGTTCCCATAATTAATCAAAACCATGTTTTGCTGTCATAGTTGCTGAGATGAGTTCTGGTATGACATTTCCACAAATCCTACTAAGTTATCTTGGAAGGATAAAGCTGATTTAATTGCCCATTTTGTTACTGCTGCAAGTGTCTTAATCTTACTATCTTGTGTCATCGACAAGATTTGCTTTCTGCTCTCAGATAGGGAATCCCAGAAGGTTTAAGTTTTTTATGTTGTTTATGTTACAGTCATTGTCGACCTTAAATTTCCATGCCTGTATGAACTGCATGCCTCGATAGTTTTTAAACTGGGGAAGGTAACTTAGAACAAGCCTACTATCAGAGGACTTTGAGCTGATGCTCCAGATCAAGTAACAATTAGGCATAATAGTTATTGATGATTGAAAGGAATCTGCCAGCAAAGACCTTTTGCTGCTGTTAATGCCAGGGGAGCTCTGTGTAGGACATTGCGGGACTCTTTGTGACTCTCAGGCAATTTCTGCTAGAGAGTAAATAGATTGTGCTGCCTAAAATGAGATGCTAAATGTTCTATTTATCAGGAACCAAAATGTTAGGTTAATGGAGAGAGTTCTGTAGGTATGTTCAGGATGGTCAAGAAAATGGTGAAATAAGAGGGGGGAAGAAAGAAATTACAAGCTGATACAGCCTTAAAACTTTTTATTTTATTTTCTCCGTACAGTTTTTTGAATTCCTGACAGATGTGTGTGCAGCCATGAAATCAGCAGACGGGTAGCTTTGAACTGTGTAGCGAATGCACAAAGAATATCGATTCATCCAAGCTTTCACTAACCTGGGTAATAAAATACTTCAGAGTCCAGGATTTCAAATGGACAAAGTGTTCTTCAACCTTTTCTGCAACGTACTAGTCACAAACTGGCTTTTCTTCAACAAAAGGCGTCAGGACTTTTCTTTCCAGCAACCTTTTTTATTAAAGAAATGTGGATGTAGTAGAAGTGATCTTCCTTCGTTGTGTCCAGGCTTGAGATCCTCTCTATGCCCCTGGTCTGTCTAGTGCTGTTTATTTGGTTATCTGGAGTCATTGGAGGTTGACTCTTAAGGAGAAAAAAAAATCTGGTACACTAATGTACCTTTTTGTTGTCTTTCTTCTCCATAATAGCAGCTATTATGTGACTTTCCTATCATTTAGATTAATTTTTTTTTATATAGAGAAGAAAGAGTTGTTATCATTAATTTCCCGAAGAAAAGAGCATCATCATAGGATGTTTTTGTGAGGCTTACTTAATGCTCTGACATAGCAGGACAAATGCAATGACATAGTGAAAAATCAGGGGTTTTTTTCCCTTCTTCTAGATTTTTAGGCTGGTATCCCCTTCTTTCTCATGCAAGGTGTGCTCTCAGCTTTAGATCCACTGGTGCAAAAAGAGGTTACTGAGTAGACTATTTTTAGGTCAAAAATGTTCTACAGTTCCAGACAGCTTTTCATTGTTGATTGAAGGAATTGTGTTTTTTAGAGTGGAAGCACACATAAACTGTGATTTTTTCTGTTTCTCTGCTTCAAATGAGTAATTGGTAAGTGCTTCGAGTAAACTTTTAGTTAGTTGTCAGCTCTGTGGTAGGAGGTTTTATGCAGGGCACCAGAATGTATTTCAGTGTCAGAAAGCGATTGCAAAGAGGGAGCAAATGCAACGGTGGTTAACGTGATGCATTGCAAAATGTCTTACAGGATGGTTGTTTGTCCTGCCACCGCCACCAGTCATAAATCTCTTCTGGACTGTGCCACATCCAAGGCACTCTGAGTTTCTCTCCTCCTTGGGTTGAATTCATAGAATCATGGAATGGTTAGAGTTGGAAGGGACCTTAAAGATCATCTAATTCCAACCCCCCTGCCATGGGCAGGGACACCTCTATATAGGGGGATATAGAGGATTTTTGGATAGGGAAAGCAAGCCCCCTTGCTTTCTGGGCAGCCTATGAACAGGAGTGTGGAGGGGTGGTGGCGGTGTGTGCCTTTGCCTCTGCAGCAGAATTGGCAAAGTCTCATCACAGTCATTGCGTTTTCTGAGCGCTGAGCCTCTCTCCTTGGATTTGCCCGCCAGATGTTTCTTATTCAAGCTGTATTGGTTTCCATTACCACCTTGAAAATTGACTTGAGGTATAAATGAATATTGCAATTATATAATTTACTTTTGCATAAATTAGTGTCATTTTCTCTTAAATACCCTGCCATTTTGGACAAGTGTAGTTTATTAAAAAATAATAGTAGCAGTTCGAAAGCATCATTTCTGAGTTCTGGGAAAGGCTTTTTTCATGTTTTTTAAGCACGCGGGTCCCAAAGCAACATCCTGCTGTTGAGGCAGAAGTCTCAGCGTCCTCAGAGGGTCAGACAGCATCTGGCAGGAGCAAGCAGGGCGAGCCCCCAGCCCTCTGCCTGTCTGCTGTGGGCATCCCAGGATGCCCTTTGCTTTCCACGGCCACCCCAGGCAGGGAAGGAAAAAGGGAGGTTGAGAGGAGAGTGCAGAAAGCAAGCAGAGGGCACAGCTTTGCCAGGAGTCATCGTTCATGGGAGCCTAACGCAAGTACACAAGAGTTAAATTGAACTATGTAAAATCCTTAATACAGTACTAGATGTTTTCTTTAGGAATCATGAAGCATGTAATGTCCTTATGTTCTCCAAAGGGTTTATTTGGCAGCCTGTTAGCATCTCACTGTGACGTGACTGAAGGGGGAATAACCAAAATAACAAGGAGGGGGAAAGAAGGCAGCAGTCACCAAATTGGAATAACAACTTTATAGCATAGTACCTTTGAACCTGTGACTTTTTTTATTTTTTTTCCCTGGGTGGGCAGCAGGGAATGCCCTTGAATACAACATTATGCCGGACAAATTGTGATTGGGACTCAAGTAATTTTGCCTAAGGCTCCTGGTTGCTGCTGGATTTCAGTATGTTTTAGGATAAGCCAGTCCATGTAATCCAAGGGAGTGTTTATTTGCTCATTCACTTTGGTCTTCTGCAATTATCTAGATTTTAGGCTGAGAAGCATCTTTGCAGCTAACCAGGAGCAGCATGAAGTTGCAAGGTAAATATTTCCGACAATGGGAAAGGAGATCTGTGGTATTGGTAAAGATTGCTGCTTATGAAAAGACAGTAAGTAGTCAGGGTAAGAAAATAAAAGAAAGGGGGTGAACAAAGTAAAGGATTAGGGTATTCAAATAGCTGGTGGATTAACAGGGCAGAGTACATAATTTTGGGTCTTTCTCTTTATTTAAAAAATGAAGCAGCTTCCAGCTCATCTGTGATATTAGTTTTTATACAGATACCTTTAATCCTATAGTTTCCATTTTCAGAGCAAACAAAGATGTGTTTATTTTTCTTATAAGCCCTTTTCCTATTCTCCATGCAGTATTTTTGAAGCTAATGACCTAGATAGAAACCAGAGGAGAGCAGGAATAGGGTGCTATTGGCAACTTGTTGAAGGCAGCTCCGAGCCACAGGCTGGGTAACCCCCCCAGCAGGGGTGTGTTCTTTCCTGACCCTGGTGGAGGGATGCTGAGGCATGGTCCCTGCACCTCCAGACAGGGACTCACTGGTGTATGGGCTACCCTGGACTGTGCATACCTGGGGACATAGATACCTATCTTTTTGCATTTTACTAAAGAAGCGACCATTTTTTTTATCACTGTTGTAATTTTCCATGTGTGTAATGGAAAGAGCAAAGCCATGGCCATCCCCAGCAGGTGAGCATCTCGTTGCTTCATAGTGGCCCCTCCCAGTGCATTGGCTTCTCTCTTTAGCTTCTCTTCTAGATTGTGGATGTCCTGGAGTGCTGTTGGGAACCCCTCTGTTTGGGAAAGGTGTTGCATTACAGCAAACCAAGATGGGATACAATGCTGAGAAAGTGATGCTAATGTTATGAAAACATGGTACATGTTTTATAGAGAAATTCCAGGAAGAAGAGCGGCTGTAGGAGGCTGTGGGAACCATGAGAAACTTTTCAGTGCTCCCCCAAACCTCTTGCTACTCTCTTTTACTTTAAATGTTCTTTGTTGCTCAGTTTGCTGTGTTTTGTATTGACTGGGACAGGTTTCTCCTCCTCTCTGCTTCCTAGCTTTTCCTCTCCCCTTCCCAAAAGCAGCACCATTAGATAAGGAGGGATTGTAGAACTGGCAGTTCCATGCAGAATATGGGGAAGGATGCCACCCTTCTCTTGTGAGCCTTTCCTGTGACATCTTTGATTTTCAAAGCCTGTGTCCTTTTATGTTTTTCCTTTCTTTTGACATCTCTAAAATTAATGCAAAAATTTGGTGTCTGTGTGCCTAAATATATATATATGTGTGTGTGTGTATGCATTTATCTGTATATAAATATAAGTACACATATAATCTGCCCAGTCAAAATAGTTTCTCAGCACATCTGTTGCTGAACAGATGCTCTCTGTATCGGTTGGTTTGGCTGTTGCTGGCTCTCTGTGGTTGGTGTTAACATGAATATTTACAGAATAACGGAGACCTGATTGCTCTGATATAATCTAATGCAATGCAGGAGACTCCCAAAGCTTTGACTTGCCTGAGGAGTGCCCCCCTACCCCCAAAACCATGTGCAGTTAAGTTCACTACTGTAAATGAAGGAATCAGCTATGTGACTTTGATTGCTGGCGCATAGCAGTCAATCGTGGGCTGTTTCAAAGGGGACGTGTACGCAGATTAACCTCTGTCATTTGGAATGCTGCCTAGCAATGGTGTGTAGGCAGTATTTATCATAAAAAATTAAAACACTATGGTAAAATATTCAAAAAAGTGAAAGGTAATACAAGAGATGGGTCGTAAGAGTCCAAATTTTGCAATATGTAAGAACTTTATACATATTAAGCATTTACTTGCTTCACTCCAGGATGTCTACTTTTAAAACCTTTAGAATGTAATATTTTTATACAAATAATGCAATTATCCCCTGCACTTGCATTTATAATGCAGAGATATTCCAACTATTGTTAATTAAAAATGATTATGTGGGTGGAAGACAGAATATCAGTAGTCCTGCGGGTGCTGGTGGCTCAGGGGTGGTTCCTTATTCATGGATCTCCAGGAGCTTCACCACACCATTGTCCTCACCCCATGGCTCCCCTTTGCAGGGAGAAAGTGTTGGAGAAGGGAAACTGCCAACCTGCTCCCCAGCATGGTCCATGCTCCGTGTCCTGGGGTATAGTGTGCATGCAGCAAGAGTGTTTTCTGTAAGCTCTGCATCCATTTTCATGGCAAAAACTGCTGGGAGGCGTTAGTCTTGGATTTGAGTTTGCCTCTTTTTTCAGTTATTGTATGTTATATACAGTATATGTGTATAATGTATATACTGTATATATACATATAGTATACAGCTGTTGTTCCAGACAGAAATCTTGCCGATTCATCACTGCACCCAACTGTAATCTGTGCAAATACTTATGTTTGCAATAATCATGTTTATAGCATAATAATTAACTAGCCCTTTTCCCCCACCCAATTATTTTACACAGTGCTTTAGTTGATTTAATCAGTGCCCTTTCTAGCAAGTCTGTCCTTTTTAAAACTAATGGATTTCCAGGAGGATCAGATTTTCTTTCTGAACTGTGTTGCTAGTTTCTTTAGAGATTATTTAATCACTGTAAAACTGGTCTCTCTACTGGCCATTCTTGATTATATTACTACTTAACAAGGGCTATTAACTGTGTGAAAAAATCAAATCAGAAAATTGAGCACTAGGCAGTAACAAAGGAAACTTTTTTTGCCCCACAGTACTGTTGCTGCTGATAGGAGGTGTGTGTAATCAAGTTATTTTTGAATTATCTTCAAGCTGGAAGAAAAAGAACACTTAAGATAATGGATAATTTGAAAGTAACTGCACAGAAATGCCACTAAAAATGATGGCCCGTAACTATGTCATGTATAGCTCAGTCACTGCCTTTTCAGCCAAACCCGTTGGTTTTATGTGTGCACGCGATGGGGCCTCCTTATTTGGCTGGAGCCTGCCACAGCATGGAGGTTTAAAGGTAGTTTGAATGAAGTTAGTGTGGTGGAAGGGGACTCTCCTCCTTGCTCTGATCTTGGCAAGTCTTCCCCAGAAACAGCAATTGTAGAATCTGCACAGCAGATCCAACCTGCAGTGGGCCCACGGGCTGATGGGTAGCTGCTGGTGCAAGTTTTGGGTGGTTTCATGGCTCTAAGAAGTGGTTATAATAAAGAAGAGTCATGACACGTGGCTACAGTAGTGCTCTCCAGGGAGGGGAGCCCTCTCAAATCACAGCACATCCCTAGGAATGGAAATCAGGTACCTCTTGAAGACCAGAAACACACGCAAAGCTTCATCCTGCTGTGGCTGAAGACAGTGGCAATGCTCGTGGGGCTTCCTCGGTACATGGTCAGGGCTGGAGAACCACAGCCTCTTTGGGTGGTGGGGTCCGAGCTGCTAAATATAAATAGTCCAGTCTTCTGCCATGATCCTTGTTATGACCCTCCACTTGCTTTTCTGCAAGGAGAAAGGCATGTGGGGGGGTTGGGTGCTTGGAGCTCACAGGTGCACCCCCAGGGGAAGGGATGATGTAGAAAGATGAAGTCTCAGGTGCCTGGTAGAATGCAGGTGCATGAGCAAAGGTGTGGGCAGTGCTGTGCAAAGGTGGTGTTCTCCGAGCAGAAACACATGGCAGCGTCGAGACGTAATAACTTGCTCACAAGGAAAGTTTCTTTCTAATGTCCATCATTTAATGGTTGGCTTATGCCCTTGAAGCAAGATGTCTTACGTCTGTAATACAGGCACGGTAATTTCGTTCTAAAAGTACCCTATTTGATTAAGAACCAGCCATGAAGGCAAATATCAAATCTCCAGGTGGAAACTTGGCCTGGCAGAAGAGGATGAGAAGTTCCCATTAAACGAGGTTGGGCTGGGTCGTCCCCTCCAACCAGGGACACAGTGCGGCACGGCCCATTTGTCACAGCAGGAATATAAATTTGTTTTCTATTACTGACATGTATTTGTCCTTTCTTTTATTGCAGCAATAATTTCTTCAAAATACCTTTTTTTAAAAAAAGAAAAAAGTGTCAAGAACATTAAAGTTTAATCTTAATTTGGTCTTAACCTTTACAAAATCGATTAAATTACTCCTGCAAGTAACACCAGCAGCCTTGTTCACCCTGAGTGGCAATGGCCCATCAAGACACTTGTGAAAGGGGTAAGCTCTCCACCTTGTGTGTCCTTACAGCATGAAACATTGGGTGCATTTAAACAATAAAAAACCACGATGCTGTGTGGTAGAGAAGCACGGAAAAGTTAAACCAGTCGTTGAACTGGAGGTGTCTCTCTGCCACCACAGAGGGGGATTCACTCGTAAATTTTTACGCTGCTGTTATGATGATATTGCATCAAATTATCACAGAAAGCAGAGGTGGTTTACATCAGAGATAAATAATTGCTTTTCTCAAAGGTTTATGGCAAAGCTGCTTGCCTGGCAGCGGGCTGGTGCCTGGGATAGAGCTGCAGGCAAGAGGCTGGGATTTAGCACGGTGGTTTTATGGAGCAACGTGCATTCATGAAAACTGTCCGTCCCTCCCGAAGCAGTTTTAAGCTTCGTTTTAAGCAGTGAGAGCAACTCACTGTGAGAGTTGCTTAAAGTGAGAGCAACTACAGAATGTAGGGAAATCACCCGATTGCTCGCAGTGTCTCAGGCTGAAGGAGAGAGGAAAATGTCTGTTTCCGATCCCTTCTGCAGGATTTGGAAGTGTTTTTCATGGGCCAGGTGATTTTATCCAATATTTGTCCCCCCACCTGGAAGATGTTCTTGCTTTTGCCAACTAATAATCAGAGATTATTAAATTGGGGGTGTGTGTGGCTGAAGGGGGGTACGAATAAGGTTGTTATTTTTTTGAATCAACTCCTTTCAGTGAGCCTGTGCCTTTTAAAGTAAGATAAAATATTTACATCCTCTGTTGCATCCCATTGTAGGTCCTGTACATCTGCCATAGTGACTCAGAGGTCCTGGGGAGCTTCTTGCAGTGTGTCTGTTTGGTGTCACTTCTGATAAGTGTGGTGGGGAAGGTAAGAAGGAGGTGGGATGCTGTGTTGGGAAGTGAAGTGTCATAGTTAGGTTTTCTGAAGGTACTTATGTGTGAAACCAGACTTGATAGCTGCTGAACTGCCCTAGGAGGACTGGCCCCTCCCTGCCTTTCTAGATTGATGTGTCCTGGTTCTACTGTCTGCTCATAGCCTTGCATTTGTGGTTGTGACCTTCTTTCCACCCTGGAGGAAGCCACACAACTCTTTTGGCCCACTGTTAAAGGGCTACGGCATACTTTGCTGTAATAAATTGGGATGATGCACTAGTGCTGGAGGAGCTGATTCGGCTGGCTTTGCAGAAAAAAAATAATCGGTTTTGTCGGTTCTTTTATTTTCATTTTTTTTAAAGGGAAAAACAGCATAGAAATCTTAAGGGAGAATGTGTATTTGTTTGTCAGACTGTTAGTTCCTCTGTGTGGTGTTTCTCCACTCCACCCCACCGTGCCCGCCCC
>JAOXNO010000078.1:42054192-42071385 GCA_028565335.1 Limnodromus scolopaceus
GTTGTGTGGGTGTTTATTTTTGTCAGAGTTGGGTTGATGGTTGGACAAGATGATCTTGAACGTCCCTTCCAACCTAGAAGATTCTATGATTCCATGATTCTAAGTTTGGCAGCAGCATGAACTGGTGGCTCCCCCTTTCCTGTTTATCATCATTCGTCTTCACCTGCTTGCCTTCAAAATAAAGGGCTCAGAGTTACCCTCTGACCTGTTATTGCTGTTTTAATGAAAAGTTCTGTATATGGGCACACAGGCACATGCCACCATGCTGCAGAAGGGGTAAAAATACATATATGATCATATGGCTTCTGTGCAGGATTAGCGAGCATAAAAATTGCTGTGCTCAAAAGTTGCTGGTAGATGGACAATATTTTGAAGCTCACCCAGTAAAATGTTGTACGTAGAAGCTGGCAGGTTATATGTTGTGATTAGAAACACGTTAATATCTGTGTAAAATGTCTCTGGCGTTGATGCTTGACTATTTCTCTTTCTTAACTTTTTAACCAAAGAAGTTAACAAATAAATTAATTATTCAAACAAAGGTGCAAAGTGAGGGGAGTGGACAGAGAAGCAGAATTTAGAGATAGGTTTCTTCAGCCTGTTGGCTTGATCTTGAGTTTTGTGCTGCGAACCTCATGTCATTCCGAAATCGGTAAAGGTGGGACACAGCACTACATACAAAGTTGTATTCAGACATTTTTGCCTGTCTTGTAATTGAATGGTTATTTGCATCTGCCACATATAGAGGTGCATGGACATGCCCATCCTGGTCTCTCCAAGAAAATGGCTTTTCATTGGGGCACCTTTGCAGCAGGCTCAGGGGAATGGGGCTCCTTCCCCTTCTCACCTTAGGAAACCCATCTCCCTTTCACAGGGCAAAGAGCTGTAGGAAGGGAGCAGGAGGAGGCTGGACTCTGCCATGGTGCTTTTGCCAAAAGCATGAATTGGGAAGACACAAAGTCCAGCCACCTTTTCCAGGAAAGCTGGCTTGTCTGTCTGCAGTGAATGGCAGGGGCCAAATTAATCTCTAACAGGAAAAGGCACAACTCATCGCTGGTATCAATCACTTATTTATGATGGTGACAGCTTTAAGCCTGAGTTCCTGAGTTCATTTAAACACCACTCAAATTGATGACAAGTTTTGAAATACAGCAAGAAACACATTCATAGAAAAAAAAAATCCATAGAGGGTTATTAAATGCAGAGAAACAACCTGTGGCTGGGGAGGTCCCTTGCCATGAACCGCTGGGGACTAGGGGGAGGATTCAGAGAAATCAGAGAGATGAATGATGGTACTTCCTCCAGATGCATCCCTGGTGGACCTTCATCAACTTCAGAGTCATCGCAACAGGGTGAAGCCAGCTGAGTTTTTTCACATGCCCTCTCACCGCCTTCCCTGCCAGTTTTGGAGCTTCCTGTTCCCCAGACTCACCCCTACACCCTGAGGTTTCCCCACTCAAAAACCTCTTTCAGCAGATTCCTTATCTGCTATCAAGAGACTGTTTACAGCAGCTAAAGCTCTTAAGTGTCTTGTCTCGGAGACTGATGGCGATAATTAAAGCAGTGCTTTCCAGCCCTCTGCTCTTCTTGCTGAATTGCTTGGAAGTGGGGAATGGGGTTGTGCCAGCCAACAGGAACTCTGGAAATCCGTGTTCAGCGATTTGGTCTGTATTATTTCTTCAGCTTGTTAGCACATCCTCGCTGCTGGGTGCAGGTACCTAGCTTGTGAAAACCTCCAGGTAGGGGAGAGAATTGCCCCGACAATTGCAGGTCATAATTTTTTTTTCCTTCTGTGCTGAAAAAAAAAAGTGTATTGTTATGTGATGTAATTTGATCAACATAAACTCCCTGTGTGTTGATTTATGAAACGATAGGGAAGGGTAGTGGGATGTTATCTTTTGGGATAATAAATAAATAAATAATGAAACAACTGATTTCTCCTTTGCTACAATTATGGATGAAATAGCACAAAACAGCATCCAGCTAAAAAGACAGATGCAGAGATTGTGGCTGGTAATCACAGTGACACCAAGATGAGTTTTTCTAGAAGTGCTGTGAAATTGTGCAGTAAATTATGTTACATGAGATGTATTATTCCCTGCTTTAGTAAATAAGCCTCCTGACAGGGAGCCCCAGCGAGACAGTTGCAGATAGCTTCGTTGACGTGCCAGAGCCGGGGGTCAGTGCAGTGTGGGGTGGCTCTGGCAGTTTGGGAGCGAGGTGCTCCAGGAGGTGCTGCACTTGCACAGCTGCTGTTGTCCTTTTCACTGTGTCTTCCTTTTGTCATCTCTTCAGTCAGGCTCTTTTATTCTCTCTTCCCAGCTTATTCCAAGTCTGCTTCTGTCTTATGGTCCTGCATCACGTGTTCCTGCAGGTGAGTAAGGGTCACCTGAGCAGCCGGGCAGTGCCCTATTCATAGCTGTCGCATTGCCCATGCATGGAGGATGTCTTGCTCTCTGATCCCTTCAACTGCCCGTGGCATGGGCTGATCCCCATTCAAGACCATAACGTGCTTGTAGTGGTTTGTGTGGGCAGTGTGCTTTTGGCCCAGCTGTTCCTGGGCAGGAGACCACAACTGCTGCTCCTGGCCCTGTCTGTGGCTGGAACCTACGACTTGGCTTCTTTTTTTTTAACCTGAGAAGTGCGGAGTAACTACTAAAGAAACTGAACTAAGTTCAAAGCCACCAAAGTCTGACCTCTGGATAAAAAGAAGACAATTTATTCTGAAAGTAATAATGCAATGAGAGCATCCAAAAAGTCAACTCATGTGTGAAGCCCCAGAGTGCGTGAGGTGGAAGCTGCTTCCTTAGCTTCCAACACCTGTATCCATTACTTAAATTGGCACTCAGCAGAAGAGGGGCTCCTTCCCCCCGCTGCGCCCAGCGGCTTCTTACTCCTACCGAGAGGGGATAAGCGAGCAATCATCTATTTGAACCTGCTACATGCTGTCGTGTGGGTAATCACCACTGCACATCATCTCCCTGACAGTAGGTGCTCTCCAGGAGCTGAGGTATGGTATTACAATATTTTCAAGTGGTTTAATGATAGCATAAAAAAATGTGATCAATATTCAGTTGACTAAAAATTTCAGTATTCACTTGTAGTGTTTGATTACATGTAGTAACTTCCTTCCCCACAGTAGCTGTTTGCATCATTGGCCATGACATCCTCTTGGTACAGCACTGAAATATTGGGCTGTAGTTTGCTGTCCAAATTCTGTTTTTGCTGAGATTCCCCCGTAAGCAATGAAAATAAATATACCAATATGTTGATTTGGCGATTTATTTAGTGAGGAGGTATTTAATAAGCACCTACCAATGTAAACAAACTGAGTTCCTTGAGTCACAGCTGGAGTTGCAAATTTATCTCCCTTGATTATCAAGGAATATATTCTGCATGGAAGAATTCACAGCTTACAAAGACATCTGGTTGCTAAATAATATAATTAAAGTAAATACAGCATAAAAGGGACCTACTGCCATGTTGCTAGTGAGCAGAAAGTAGTTCTTGGGTGAGTGAAGCATATTGGCTGGACTTGTGCTGGTGGAGAGAAGAAAGAATGAAAAAACAAAGAAAAGCTATGCGGAATAACCAGAGAGAAGGAGAAAAATGAATGGAGGAGAGGATGTGCAAGAGAGGAGATGAGAGGTGCCTCTGCGCCAGAGCCTGCTTCCTGCCAGAGGCGGATGGTGGTAGCTGAGGTAACTGGTGTTGGGACCATGACAATGGCAGTAGATCCAAGTGGTCCCTCAAAACTGGCAGAGCACCATCATGCAGGACATCTGACTGTGTGCTGCTCAAAGACTGAAGCTATTTTTCTCCCTGTGTGATTGTATGAAGGGCATTTTTCTTCCAAAACAATTGGGTTTTCCCTTTTATTGTTTTAATATTTTTGGAGAGCGGAAAGCCAACTGTCGACAAATCTGTGCAAAATTGCTATATTTAGTTGTTGAAGACAAACTGCTCACAGGAGCAGCTAGGTGGAAACCAGTCAGCTGGGCTCAGCTGACCTGCTCTTCACAAGGCACAATGTTTGAGTAGTCCACTTGGGGAGTTCCAGAAAGGCTTTTCCAGTCCTTCCAGCAAAGGTCCAGGGTGGAAGCAGTGGTAGCCTTGAGCCACCATTTCCTGAAGGTGTCTTTCCTATGGACAAAGCCCAGGCACTGCCATTGTCTAATGCCAGGGAGAGAAGGCACCTCCTTTGCTCCATAACAAAGCCAGTGTTGCATTTTGGAGGGTGTTTCTGTAGAAGCTCATCCCCAGGGCTTGGCTGTACAAGTGTCCTGGTCCTGTTGCGTGATGCGTCTTGCTTTTGCTGTCTGAGCTTTCTGCAGCTTGGCAGCTGCAGTGCTTATGGTGAGGTCCTTTTCCGTCTGTAACTCTTCTCAGCTGAGTTATCATTTTGAAGATGTACTCTGAAGTGGTTACTTGTTGGCATCACTAAAGGTGCATGCTGTTCAACCATAAGGGTAAATCGACACTTTTCCAGAAAGTTTTAGTGGAATTGTCAGGTCAAGGATATTCTTCCCGCTCTATTGCTATTTTGGCAGGAAAACATGCTTGGGAGATCCTGGCAGGGCAGACCATCCCAAAAATAGTTTTTCAGGCATGATTTGGAGAACCTCTGCTGAGATAATAAACCCCATGTCTGTTTGCTTGCAAGCCTTGCACTGACTGTTCGATCCTCATTGTCTCCAATATTCTACCCAGTAGGAATTAACGAGAGTGGTAACTTACCTTGCTTTGACATCAGCACGTCTCCAGCGTTCCCAGAACAGACAGCGGTTGCTGTTTGTGTGAGCTCTCTGCTGAAGGACAGTACGTCATGTTGGTTTGGAGAGGCGAAGCACGGAGAGGCTGTCAGTCGGGGCTGCTGGGGAAGGCGCCGCACGGGGGAAATCACTCCTCCATTTTTTTACCGACCACAAAAAAATTACAGCAGATAAAAGTGTGAATGCAAGTCGGTCCTAATCCCTTACTAGCTGCATCTCCATAGCGTTGTGTGGCTGTGTTATTACAGACCTCTTTGTGAGAAACCATCACGGGCTTAAGTGATCTACCAGCTGGGAGCAGAAGTTGGGTGAGATGATCATGTCAGAACAAGGACTCTGGTTTTATGGAAAGCAGGCAGTAACTCTCCTTATCTTTAATACATTACTACATGAACCTTTCATCCCCTCTGCTCTCAGGAAGATTTTCCCATCTAATACCCTGCTACCAAATACGTTTTCAGTGCAACCTAAGATAATGTATTTCTTTATTTACTATATTTTATGTTATTGTAATTTTTGTATGTCTGGTTGCATTTAGTCATCTGTCGGTGCACGGGCATTGCAATGACACATGGGTTCCCTGCAACAGCAGTGTGCAGGAGCACAGTGTCACAGACAGAAACTTTTGTAGTAAAACTCTCCCGTGAACTTCTAGTATGTTGTAGTATGTAAGACAAAATGACCCAAATCAAAAACCCCAAACATCCAACTATCTATCACCCAAAACATTTCATAGAGGGTGTTTTGAGTTTTGTCAGCTGTTCTTGAGTTGGAAATTGTGAGATAGAAAAATTCCTTGCCTCACAGGGAAAACAATTTGCCTTTGGGGACAAACGTCTAAAGATAAATTAATTTGTTGTGGTGTTCATACCTGAATCACAGAGGTGTGGAAGTTCAGTACGCTGCCCCTAAAACCTACCCATGTGAAGTCGTCTGTGTGCTGCAGAGGAGGATTTGGACGATGCCTCCAGGCTCTCCATGCCTTTTGAAGAAAACTTGGAGTAAAGGGCAATGCAACAGAGAAGAAATTGGAAGTGCTGGTGCATTTTGAGTCTGTGGATGGCACGTGGGGCCAATTTCCAGCCCTGGTGGTGCGGGGAGGGGAAGAAGCTGCACTTTACAAATCCCCAGGCAAAGAGGTAGCCCCCAGTGCTACACAAGCCCCACTTAATAAAGTGGGCAGCCTTGTGAGCCATGTACACTTATTGTAGGTATTGGCTTTGTAGCATTAGATTACCTTTTTTTGATTTAGTTCCTTTTTTGTTTGTGTGTGTGTGTTACAGAGAAATGGTAGAGATGGTTCAGTGTGGTGGAGGCAGGGTGAGTGCCTAACAGGGAGAGAAGGCAGCAGAGATGGCCGTGGGTATCCAGTGTTAGCAACACTTTCTCTCATCTCCGTCAGATTTTCCAGTGCTCTTCAAAAGGCTAAATTTGGGAAAAAGTGACAGAACAGCAATTTGAGGACTACTAGAGGTTTTCAGTGGTATAGAGCTTTGCTGTGAAGTGATGTACAGAGACAAACACTGGTCCTGGAGCCAGTCTAAATTTATCACTGTGTCACAATAGATAGTTAAATTTAAATGTGTGTCCAGTACTTACCATTTCAGTAGGTTGCAATCAGCTTGAATTGATATTACCTGAATAAATCAAAGAGCTGAATAGCACATCCATTTCTTATACAACAGAGCAGTGCACATTATCCAAGGGTGAAAGGAGTTGGTGCAGCCGCTCTGACTGGTGTTATTGTAACCACAGCTTAACACTGCAGTGTAAAAGAACAAATTTTGGTATATTGTGGTCTCCTCCAAAATGGAAAGTGCTTGCCACTGCAGTGTCTAAGCCAGTAAATTACTGTGCTTGAACAGAAATTGCATAATCTGTTGAATGGCTACTGAGAAGCCATACGTACCATTATCTGCCCAAGCTGGCCCTGTTTACATCACAGTGTATAGGGCATTCTTCATAGTAATTAAAAATGACAACCAATTTGGTGCGGCTGCATTTGGTCTTGGGACAGGTCAGCCTTGGGCAACAACAGCCAGCAGTTCGCCTTCCTGTGATACATCTGTACTTTTTCCTGGGGAAAAGGTTTTTTTCTTGTTACTATTCCAGGTCACATCTGGAGTGTGTTTTTGGAGTGGATTTCCTGACTGTCCCCACTTACTGTGCTTGGGTTCATGCGGTGGGTGCCTGTGCTGAATTTCTTGGGGCTGAAGCTCTGCTGGATGATGTGCTCCAAATCCCTGTTAAAGCTGTCTTTCACCCACAGGATTGAGTTGGACCTAGTTTGCAATGAAATTCCCAAAATGCATGTGCTGTGTCAGGTCCTGGGTGCTGGTGTCTTTCTTTTCTCAGGTCCCCTTGGCATTGCTGAACTCCGTTAGCTGACATAGGTGTAGGGGAAGTTGCATGGAGCTGGGTGGTGTATGAGCACCTCAAGACGTGTCATATGTCCAGTGGGGGACAAGGATTGACTCCGGTTGTCTCTGCTTTTCCTGCACCAGGATATTTCCATCCAACAGGAACAGGAGCGTTGGATGAGGGAGGAGGTCTCCTTGCATGCTGTCTGTTAACTGTGGACAGCCTTTTATTGCTTGCTGTCCTCTCTGCTGCTTTCTGAGATACTGAGATTACAGCTCCATCAGCTTTGTATAGTGTTTCTTTTTGCTCAAGTTTGCAGTTCTTCTTACAGACATGTAGGGAGATAATCATATCTCTGCTTTCCCCTTCTCTTTTCAACCCACCATGAATCTTCTGTTGCTGTCCTGCCTCGTTTGTTTCTTCCTCTGATTCTCCTCATTAAATAAATTGCAGCCAGAATGTCCTGTCAGACGAACAGTAAATTAATATATTGCAGCCCAAACTTCAAAAAGGAAAAAAGAATTTAATTACAATGACCCATGTCCTCATCCCACCAGGGGCAGGGATAAAATGATTATTGACTTAATTGGGAACAAGGCTGCTCCCCCTAATTTTGTGTTACTTCCAAATTATCATTAATAATTTGTGTTTCCCTATTTGTATGGTGGACAGTCACACCAGCTGGCCAAAATCTGTCCTCTTTGTTGGTATAATGGTTAGGGAGGCTTTGCGGCTATAGGCCAGCAACCTCCTTGACTGAGCTGGTACAGGGAAATGCCACTTCCATTGGGGGAAACTGCAATATGAGGTAGGAAGTAACATACCAAGTGGCTATAACATGCATTCATTTGGATCTGACATCTTTTGGGTGAAGTTCTGAAGAGAAAGCCATATGGAGATTATTTTTCTGTTTTATATATTGAAATACAGGAGCTCGGGGGCAGAATTGTAAAAGATGCGGTTATGAGTTTACTCTGCACTCATAGGTATGCTCCCTTATCTTGTTATATGGCTGCTCCTAGGAATCAAATATTTAAGTTTACATTGCACTCCTTTTGATGGCTGGAAGCCTTCGTTTTTTTAGATGACGCTATACATCAGGTTTACAGTTCTCCTGGTAGTTTAAAGGAAAGCGAGAACATGCTCTCATGACTCTCAACAAGACCTTAAAACTCTCTGGCACTGTTTTTTCCTTGAGGACAAGATATATTCTGGTCATCTACAAGCGTATGTTCTTCAGTGACTGCAATTTTTGGTGCTGTCTGGAAAGCAAGGCTTATTTTGATAGAGAGAGAGAGTTTCCGTCCTTCTTGACTGTAGGACAAAAAAAAGAAAAGAGCTCCTCAGTACTGTTTTCCTCTTCAGCATATATACTGTGTCATTGCACAGTAAACGTGTCGTTCCCTTTTGCTCCTGAAACACCTTTTCCTTTCAGTCTCTTTCAATCGTGGAAGCGTTTCTGGCGCTACACGCTGCAGCGTCTTTGTTCTGTGAACAACAGTGAACGAGAGGCAAAGCTGGAGCCAGATTTCAAACCCTTCACTGAAAAAAGGAAAGGGCAAACCTTGCCCTTGCATGTTAGTGCATGAGTCATGATCTAAAGTGCATCACTGACTAGTTTTTTGTTTGTTTTTCTATCACACATCCTGACTTTGTCATATTCCCATGATCTGATGGAGTACAAATGAAGAATAAGTTGTGTATCTGGAGGGCTTTTGCTGTAGCACCTCGTCACCTACCAGGAACGTTTTAGCACCTCTTTTTGTGCCACTTCTGTTTTTCCGAGTCTGTTGACCAGCTCTCTGGATTTCAGGGCATTGCAGGTCTGTCTGGGCTTGCCTTTGCTGCTTGGGGAGTTAAAATGAGTTGTGTGGGGTTGTACCCCATGGCATGGCAGCCATCAGGCAGGCAGCATGCCCAGGCGTGGGAACACCTACTTCTCTCTCACTGTGCTGTAGATTGAGGCTGCACTATGAAAAAGTCATTTTGATTATTCAAAGGTGTTGCTATTGCTGCCAAAATACACTTTTTTTCTGTCTTTGCTTTGGTTTTGGTTGCGTCTATTCTGAATATAAAAGACATGGTGTGTGCAACTATGGCAGAGATGGGGTGTCTTCCTGGGGGAAAGGTTTCTGTCTCCACAGAAAGCAATGACCACTGAGCTGCTGCAGAAGAGAGGGTTTGCCAGCTCAGAGGGGTTTATTTTCTGGAGGAAGAGCGATGAGCTGCAACCATGGGTGCCTGCATTTCCCTGCAGCTGCAGGTGATCATAAAGCCCTGCCCAAGTCCGGCCCCAGCCCCACCATTTACTGCATCTCCTGGGGTGCATGGCTGCAGAACGAGGGCCATGGTGCAAATGCAGAGGAAATAGCTGATCTGAACCTGCCATGGTTTCCCCAAAGCTGCATCTTACTCTGAGCTAAGGTGTATGGCATCCTGCTGTCAGAGGACACAGAAAGTCAGCTCTGTCCTGGCTGAACTTTGCTGCAAAACACACATGTTCATGATGCTGGCAGAAGACATGTGCTTGCGTGCACCTCCTGGGCTTCCTCTGTGGCCATGGCGTCAGGAGCCAACCGATGTCTTCATGGCCTATTTGTCACCCTGAGACTAAACCAAAGGAGTGAGAGGAAATTAATAAATGTTAATATATGCTGGATTAATTGAGAAGCACTGTTTTCATCAACTGCTGTTTGAAGAACAGGCTTAAGTATGTTTGTAAGCTCAAACAAATGTTGGCTTTTTAAAGCTGTTGCACAAATACAAGGATCTTGCTGCCTTTAAAGAGGTTTAGAGCTGTGAACTGTTCAGCACCCAAAATCTGTGGGTGAATAATGTGGCTGTGATTCAATAAAGCCTATTAAAGATAGTATTTTTTCTACTCACTAGCTTAAGCCAAGTCAAACTTCAAATCCTAACTCATGCACCTTATTTTGTGGGTAGCTCCAGCACTGCAGCACCTAGCCTTCTATGTTATTTGGAACAAGCAGAAGTGATCTTCATCTCATTCCTGTTTTCATGTGCATGAATATGTTTTTCCTCTAGACCTTGTGAAGGGTTCACCCTCTGGTTTGAGGAGCAGGAAGAGCTTGTTCTGCATTCTGCTGAGAGAGCCTGGCAATTCCAGCCACTCTTCGCATCATCCTCAACACAGACGAGTCTTGGTCCAATAATTATCACATAGGAGGATGTGATCTCTGAAAGTAAAACTGAGAATTATGTTTAATAATGTTTGAGAAAACTCCTGATTTCTCAGGGAAATGAGCTAAGACTTCCCTGGGCCCTGAAGCTCAAGTGACATTCACCTTGGAAACATTTTTAAAATTATTTTTAGGTGAAATCAAGGATGTTTCTGTAAATTAATTACACTTGAGAGGTAAAGTGCAATGCAATTTAAAAGTTATAAACCATAGCAGCTTTTCAAGATTGGTGGAAAAGTCTAAAGGCTGTGGACCTGTTTTTGAATGTAGTCATGGTTACTTGGCTTCTGTCTCACAGAAAAGTTTGTGCCTAATCCAGCAGGCAGGAAGGAAAAGATAAGACCTATTAACTCCAAGGAGTAGCTGGAAAACCTTGAACAAGTGTGCTTTGGGAAGAAGTGCATATTAATAAATAAACATGACTTCTGTAGGTGAGTTCGTGCACAGCAATATGCATACCAAGCCTCACTGCCTCTTTCTCTGCAAGCAAACCCAAAATAAGGTTGTTTCTTCAGAGATGTAATGGTTGAGGTACGGGAATTAGGATGTCCTTGAGTTCAAAGTGAAATCCCAGCTTGAAAGCAGGATATGAAGGTCCTTATGTTCTGCTTAATTAATTCTTGTGATTTCCCATGGAAATGGCCCTTTTGTTGTTTCATCGGTAGCAAAATTAAAACGTGGACCCTACTCAATAACAAGAACAATAAGCTCATTGTGATATGCCATATAGCACTAAGCTTTCTTGAATATAACCACAGATTCAGATCTGTAATATTAGGCATAGCATGCTGATTATGCTGTCTGAGACCTGGGCAAACCAGTTTTCTCTAATTGAGATAAAACCTGGAAAAACAGACCATCCTGTAGCTCTGATCTCCCAGGAAGAGGAGACAAGTATCCCTTGTTGCAGCATGAGGATGCTGGATGCGATGCATATATTTGTGTAGCGCCTTCTACCCTCCTCCCTGCCTTAACCGGGGTTTATTTTAAGCTACTTGGGGTTCAAGAGCGAGCAAATACCTTTTGTGTGTGAAGTGCAGCATTGAGCCACCGCCGCTGGCTTTGGGTTTGGACTGACACAGGCTCTGTCTGCGCACAGACTACCATTGATTTCGCTGGCACAGATGCCGATTCACCGGGAAGGGGCTGGCTGACAGCACCCGCGGCTGTGGATTGTGCCGAGTGCCCGGGGATGGTGTCTTTCCCCTTGGGAAAAAAGGGCCACTTCAAAAGCATTTGTATATCAAACCCCAGCTGAGGGGCAGTGAAACAGAAACCCGAGTATTGGCGCTTTTTTGTTTTAAAAGTGTGCAAGAAGGGAGTTTTTGTGACTCTGGGCAGATTAATTTCACTTTTTTTTGGTTTTGTCCCCCCCCTTCCCCTTACTAGCGCATTTAGCAAAGTTAAATCAAAATGCAAGAAACTGCTTTGTGTGGTCATGCTATGTCAGATATTTCAGGCAGCCCTGGTTGTGACCAACAGTAGCTGTGAAAACCTAAACTGGGCAAACCACAAGACTAACAGCATCTCCTGAGGGTAGTCATTTTCAAGTAAATAATCCCAGGTAGTTGGTAAATTTCATCACAAACAACATCAGAAAACTTTGGAAGAGATATCTACCTCATTTCTTTGAGGTGCTTTGACGTGCAGGAGGTGGAGAAGCAATCAGATGTGCGAGTTGCTTTTCAGAAATCATAGCTTTTCTTTCTTTGGTTGCGTATTTATGTTGAGTAAATATTCTTTATGTGTAGGCTTTTACGGCCAAAAGAAAATCTTTAAGAAAGAAGACGACAGAATATTAGATGGTCTTCTAAAGTCTGTAGGTATCCCAAAGCCACAGAGCTAAGGTGTGTGTAAAAAGAGGTAAATTGTAGGCTGGGGAAAGTTTCTCTAAATACATGGGGAGGGTCTCATTTTACTGCCTGAGGGTGATGGGGAATGGAGAGTAGTTGTCATCTTAGGAAGATTTTGACCATGCTTCCACCAGAAGAAAAGATGCGCAGGACCAGCTCTGGAAGGCAGAGAAGGTGGGGTTTACATTGCTTGCCGCCCACAGCTTTCAAGCCAGAGAACAAGAGAGTAAGCACTGGTGTCAATTCTGCAAATGGGGCAGCGGGGACCCTTGAAAGAAAAAGAAATTAAAATTTGGAGGCTGGGAAGGGTCAATTCCATCTAGGGCAGCCCAGAGAATCTTCACAGTCTCCTGGGCAGCAGTGGTGGTTAAAGGGGAGCAGTCTTGGGAGGACTTTCAGGAAAGCAGAGCAACACGCAGTATTTTGGGAGGGGCTGGTAAAAAGAGAAGTGAGCATCAAGACTGTAAAACTCAATGACTACTAACAGCTGCCCGCTGCAAGTGCTCTGCAGAGAGCCGTGATGGTTATTTTCCTACCCTGTTTTTTATTTGTTGTTCCAGAAAGAGGAAGGCAATGCCCGAAGTGTAATGCAAAATAAAACAGAGCAGTTTTTGATTGCAACCGCACGGTCAACTGGAAAAATGAGATAACTGGGTCTGCAGTTTAAGGCACATCTGAGCCAAAGCAAAGAGGAGTCTGGTTCCAGGTCGTGTGGCGGAGCATTTGGGTCTGCCTTCAGGAAGGGAGCTGAGTGAGGTGCTCAGCAGCCTCCAACAAGGAAAGCTGATCAGAAAAAGTAATTTTTTTGTTGACTCTATAGTGGCTGTGCTGTTTTGAATGTGCCCTAAGTGTTAGAAGTTCAGCTGCTTGGTAGGGTGATGGGCAGAGTCCTACGTTCTCTACTTAAAACAATTGCTAGGGCTCATATAAGATTAGCTGTGCTGGTGTCAGAGAAGAAAAATCGGCAGATCACATAACTAGATTCTTTTAGACATGCTGGTAGGAAAAACTTCCAGTATTTTTTTTACTTCCTCCAGCACCAAATTAGTCAGGATGCCTGGGAAGTAAAACTGAGTCATAGTGTTTACTCTCTATGAAAAGCAATGCTCTTTTTTCCCTTTCCCTGTGGATCTGGTTTTGCAAAGGCCAATGCATGAGCATTGCTTGCTCCTTTGGCAGCTCCTGGCCCCTGAGCGTGGGGATGTGCCGACAGAAACGGCTGGAGGAGATGAGGGGTGCTCTTTCCTCCAATATCCACCCATCACCCCGCTGCTGCGCCCACCGGCAGCCGAATGCAGAAATAATGATGGAAGGAGAAACTGCTGCCTGTGAAGGCTCTGGTTAGACTTTGAGTAACGTTCTTTATTTACTGATTTTAGTATAGAAATAGTCAGAAACAGCAGGAGAAGCAATACTCTCTTCCAACAAGATAGAGACTCCTCTACCTGGGGCTGGGAAACCAGCTGTGCTCTGGGAGGGGCTTCCCAGCAAGCAAGCCCAGCCCAGCATGGTCCATTGCTCCGCACTCTGCTTAGACTTCTCTGAAGAATGGCAGCACATCCCTGTTTGCAGTGCAGACTGCTTTGAAGTCTAAAACCCTGCTCAGACATGAAAAAATACTTTTTAAGTTGATAGGCACCAGCAACATCTACTGAGTTGTGCTAAATTGATGCTTAAAATGAGGGGAGGCATCGGAACTGGGGCAAAAATAGGGTTTTTTTTCAAAGACTTCTTTGAAAGTGAAGTGGTGCAATTACCAAAAATTAAGTCGGAACAAGGGCACGGTGCTCGGTGAGGGCTGGAGGTCTTGCAGAGCTGTGGTCTCCCAAAAAGTTCTGGACTCAGTGGTTTCTGGAGAGAAACAGGGCGCTGTGCATGGGGGGGCTTCCTACCACCATGGGTATTTGTACTTAAGGCATGTGCTGTCCTCTCAGCAATCTTCCTTCAATTCCCCATGTTAAATTAGTACCATCCTTCCACAGAGGGCGTGGAAGTGCAGCGTTACTTTATTCTATGGAGAGATTCGAGGGAAAAAATTGCTGTATTTTTCATGAATTCTCCCTGAAAAAAATACTATCCCTTTTTTTTTTTTGGCAAGCTACCTTGCAGGGATGCCCAATCCTATGCAGTGTTTTTGGGTGACACAGGTATTCCCCAGAGGCTGATGTTTTTAGTGTCACTCCTAAGTGCCCAAACGCACAGAAAACCGATAAAGCCCAAACACATTATGCAGCTGCTGACCTTGATCAGGTTCAAAATTATCTTAAACATTAAACAGTAGCAAGTGTGACTTTTATTGTGGGAAGTATTTTATGCTGCATTCAAGCATGATTGCTGTAGTCTGGGGTCTGGGTTTGACTTTATTACACTCCAAGTCTTTCAAGTTAATTTATCAAAATGACATACAGCTCTGGGGGCAGCTCTGTGGTATATGATTGACTAAATAATACTCTAAATTTGTGAAAGGCTTTTAAAGTTCATTGCTTTCACACCAGGTGTATTTGTTGTTCTAATGCAGGTCACTTCCTCTCGTCATCACGCCATCCTCCAAGCAGAGCCCTAGTACAAACAGTTTCTAATGACATAAATTGGATTGCAGGGTCGAACAACCATGTCTGAAAAGGTGGTTTTTTTTCTTATCTAAATGCTCTCAAGCCAGTTGTTTTGTTTCCTTTTGACACACACATCTATTTTCAGATGCGATTAACAGATTAAATGGTGAATTTTGGTAAGAGGTTTGGAGGCAGCCGCTGTTCTGCGGAGTGGCTGCAGGCATCGTAATATCCTTCTCGCTTGATTTGAAATTCACCCTTCTCTTTCAGTGGAAAATGAAATGACTTTCTAGAACTTTAAAGTATTACTCATGGCACAGTAATTTTAATTGTTTGCAGTTCCTGGCTACTAATGAAAGAGCATGAAATTTGAGTGTCCCCTCACAAACATTTCTGTATTTCAGGAAAAAAGCTGAAGAGGAAAGGTTGACTAGGAGATGTAGCTAGGGCAGCAAATCAAAGAAGCCCACTTTTATAATTCAGGCACCCTATCTTCCACGTTACATGGACTATTTTTTGATCAAACACTGATCAGCCATTAGTTGAAAATGGGAAGTTTTAGTTTGGTGACTACGGAGTGTGTGGGATTGGTGATGTAATTGAAGGAGCCATACGTTGTGTCAGTCACACAAATCTCTCTGACCACTTTTCAAGTTTGTTATTTTTTTTAAGAGAAACACCGGTTCTCTTGAGAGCAAGCTCAAAGGTGTGGAAGAGAAGTGGAGTTGCCTGAACCGTGATTTCCTTTTTGCTCTAAAGTAAAATTCACAGCTTGGCGTAGATCACATCGTGTATTATGTGCTATATTAGCAGACAACGTGCTGCAAGCATTGGCTGTGTACCATCGAAGGTCGACACAGCTTGATGACTGGGCGAACAGCTGTATTGCTGTAACAATTTCTATTTCAGAATAGATAATGAAGCGTTTGTGAAGGCTTGAGAACAAGGTTGAGAGGAGAAGCTGTTCACGCCAGGCGATACGCTGAGCAATAAAGGAGCTTGGGGTACGGTGACACGCTGCTTTCAAACCTACCCGGAGCCGAAATGAGGTGCTGAGAATGCTTGGCACTAGGACATGATCGTTTCAGTTTGGAGGTCTGTGATCATATGCAAGGTAACTTGGAAGCGAGAGGAGGTGATGTGATACCATCCCTGCCTGAGTGAGTACATCCCGTGTTTTGTAACCTCAGCACGCACAGGAAGCCAGAATTGCTCTCACTTGCAAACAAATATGCGTGCTATAAGCAACAGGAAAATATAAGATCAGTAAGAATTGTGGGAGTAGCTTTTGAAGAACATGCATGGAGATTAAGTTGGCTCCAGCTGACGTTAATAGGAGAGGTATAGTGATTCTTTTCGTCCCTTCCCCTAATTGCAGATGCTTTTTGAGGTGTCTTGACGAAGATTTTTGCAAACCTCCTGAGGGTGACATCTGCTCCTGGTAGGAGCCTCCAAAATTGTAGGTTTCTTTTACTGCAACTGCGCACTCCGTAGAGTCTGCTAAATCTTGCTTGCTTAGTTGAAAATGGGAGGTTTTAGTTAGGTGACTACAGAGTGTGCGGGACTGGTGGTGTAATTGAAGAAGCCGTACATTGTGTCAGTCACACAAATCTCTCTAACCACTTTTCAAGCAAATTTTTCAATGTCTGTGCCTGCTGTAAGTCTAAAAGTCAATGCCCCGTGACATGCTCCACTTAGGATCCTTTGGCATTTGTACTGTCTGCAACTGCTGTAGCAGATTAGAGCGTATGCTGCTCAACTGGAGAGTGGGGCTAATCTGACAATAAATGTGTATTTTAAGTGTAGCTGTTGCGGTGCATTAATGTTGTTTGTCTTGCGTTGGTAGCTCTGCGTTGGCACGTGACATGAGCAATATTAATGATGTGTGAAAGGCAGGGCTTTTTAAGGGGCCATGCTGGTGCAAAGTTGAGCGTGGTATAATTAGAGCAGTATCTGGTCTGCTGATAAAATAGGGGCAGCTAATTGCCAGGACTTTCATTTTCTTAGTCTCCCTTACTCATCAAAGCCCTCACTTAGCTTGGTGGACCTATCCCTTTCAGGATAAGGTAACTTGTGTGAAAGCATTTGCAAGATTAATTTCCACTTATTCTGAAGAGAATTAGGGAAGTTAAAACAAACATGTAGATTCCCATTATTTTTTTGAACATATTTGTCCACTGTGACTGTTTCTAAGATGCAGGAGTGCTAGGTAACTAGTTGTATAAATAGCAGATCTTCAGACTGTCAAAATATAAGTGCAGAAGTTGCATCACCGAGGGAGGAGGATGAGCTGAGCTGTGGCTGCGGGGACTCCAGGGGCTCGGTGTCACGCATTACTCACACTGAGACAAGCCCGTGGGCAATTCAGCATCGCTCGAGGCCGAAGCCCAGCACCAACATGCGCCGGCATGCGGAGCGGGACAGGCGGCCCCTCTCACTTGATGGGGGCTGGGACATG
>JAOXNO010000078.1:42071485-42088635 GCA_028565335.1 Limnodromus scolopaceus
CATGCAGCATGTTGAACAAAGCCAGCCTCTTCCCGCGTGCAAGGCCCATTAGGAACTTTTCAGCTATCATTTATTTAGACAGGAAGTATGTTCTCCTTTTACAGTAATTTATTGGCCGATTTATAAAGGTTGCTAGTTAAATTTGTTGGAGTAGGAGGACTGAAAAACGGAGACGAACAAGCAGCTAGCTGAAAAACTAGCCCTTCTCGCTTGAACCGTGGTTCATGCCGTTTTTCCGAACAGGAACTTTAATAACACAGTCAGTTGTTTCTGGTTGTTTTCCTTTCAGCTCGGTGGAAGCCACGTGGTTCCTGTGCTACTCCACATACTCTTAGGAGATTCCTGAATCCTCTGCTAGTTAATCAAAATTTTTAAGTCAGTTAATGTTGTATTTGGGAGGACTCATAAGCTTGGGTTTGAAATCTGTTTAGAGGCATAAATTTAGTAGGCTAAAGAAATAATGTTTATATATAGGTAGATCTCTATGGGTTTGTAAAGTCAGTCCATTTCTATGGAAATAACCTGGCATTGCTAGCATCTTCCTTGAAGATTGATGCCAAGGATCTGTTATTTATTAGCTATTTTTCTTCTATTTAAAAAAAAAATAATTAGAATATAGGATTTTTGCCAGCCTGTATCACATTTAAGTCTATTAAATCCCCTGTATGCCCTGTATCTCTCAGAGGCAGAATACCAGAGGCTTGGAGTAAAGTGTTAAATCTGTGAAGCTGAAGTATAAGATAATATGGCCATAGACTTCATCCTGATCTCTAATAGCGAGAGACTGCCTTTGCCACCAAGGTTTACAGTTTAATATCACTTCCGAGATGTGCTGTCATTAACCATGACTTTGGAACTAAATCCTTTGTCTTGTTTTATCTTCGGGACACTCCGAGGGCTTACTGTGTTTATAGGCTAGAAACCAGAAATTTCATGGCATCACAGAGGCTGCAGTTACTTCAGTGCATTGATTCTCAGGTTCTGTCAGCTGGAGTGAGAGCAGGCAGACCTCCTTCACTTCTACTGCATCAAACACCGGCAAAACTAAATAAAGCCTACTCAGGATTAGTAAACTTGGGGAAAATTATACTACTTTTAGTAGATGCTACTTATTTCATTTGTGGGGGCTGCAGACTTTCTGTCAGCTCTCTGTATTATGTATTGGTGCCAGGGAAATTGATATTGTTGACTCTTTGGGTTGTCTTTTAGACCTTGTTCTGTGATCTTGGCAGACAGTTTCCTGCATTAAGTGCCTGTGTACATTTTACCTGTCATAGGCTCCAATGACCCATTGGATATGTCAAAGAAAACAAGAAGGGTCATAGAGTATTATGGAGCAATATTTTCTGTCTTTGTAGAGCCCACATTACAGATCTCCCATCCTTGTTCAATCTTTCGGATTGCAAGAAGAGTAGGAGCAAGGATCACGTAATTTGGGGGTGGTAACCAGGTTTGAAACTGAGAGGTCAACTTGCTAGGAGGCAAAAGAGAGGCAAAGGTTTAAGTGACTTTAAAGCAGAGCTTAGCTTTCAGCCCACCATGGATCGGGGACTTTCCCCATGGGGGAGTGGCAGCTGTGGCTGATGGCTCCTCTCACTCTTCCACTCCCACGGAGAAACAGCGCTGGTCCAGTCTGTAATTCTCGGTCTAAGTAAAAATTAAAGTTCAGTCTGCCCCTATAGTCCCAGTGTAACTGAATAGGGGGGACGGGGAAACAAACCCTGGGTAGAGCTGAATGAAAATTTTGCATGTGGGATGTGGAGCTCTGCAGTGTTTAGTAACAATAACAGACTGGAAAATAAAAATAACCAACTTGTGTAAGCTAGCACCTGTGACAACTATAATTTTGCTCTGGGCATGAGATGATCACCATGTAACAGGCCTTAATGCCAGTTTCTAATTTTGTAATTCCTAAGCAATTGTAACTGTCAAGTGAGCTCAGTGTTGCATAAACCATTGCAACATGGCTGGCGAAGACCACTTGACAGTGCCAGTGGATGCTGGAAGAAGTATGTCTAATTGTTGCATCACATATTTATATCTGCCTAAACTCTCTTATTGACCATCCCATAATGGATTGTCTTCTGTTCTTACTCAGGAATGAACTTAGCCTTGTGCTTAGCTTTGAACCCATTGTGCAAACCCGACTGAGCTCTGTGGGAATTAAGCGTTGCTTAACTGCCGTCCCCAACTGAGACCTTGGTTCAAGGGCCACCCTTTTCTACCCACAAGTTTTTCCTTCTTGGTCAGCTGAATAATGCTATGTCTTTGATTCCCACCCCCGACAAATGCCCTGTATTCCAATAAAGGTCTTCTGGACTTCTAGTTCCCATTGTACCCTATTCTTTCTCAGTTTATGTAGGCTATGGCCTTTCAAGAGAAGGGAGGTTATCCTCAAACTTACGTCTTACTGATGCCAGTGAGGAGCCCTCACTGGTTTTTGTGGAAGGTTTTTGCCCACAAACTTTTGGTTTTTGCAACTGTCTCTGAAAATGTGTATATATATATTTCTATGCACATGTATGTGTAAAAAATACAGATACTCATTTACACATATTCATATGGAAATATCTACATAAACATACATATATACGTATACATATATGTATATGTAGTGTTGTTTGGTGAACAGCATTTCTTTGATATGTTTCTGAGCACAAGGACTAGAAATGTCCACTCCAGCAGGTTTCTGCTTGGAGAGACTTAATATACAGAGGCTATAAATTATATAAGAAGTGTTTGTTGTTAAACTGTGATAAACTTAGCTACAGGGAAGCAGCTGATGCTTTATTGCCTATGAGTTCCTTTGTGTTTCCCTAAAGCTCTAGCCAGACAATGGCACACTTAGAATTTTTTAAAATGAAATTTAGAGTAGAAAGAGCCATGTTGTATTTGAGATACAGGGTGCTCTAATGGGATTGCTTCTAGGTCATACAGCTTGTTATCCATCCACTGAGAGCATTTCTCCTTCTTATTCTCTGCTTGGATATCTCTGTTTCCTTGGGAAAGGGTAGTGTAAATGAGTGATCCTCAAAGAGCAGCTCACCGCCTTCAAGAAGAATGGTTAAGCCTAGTAGTGGAGATACCCATTAAAACAACTATTGATGATTCCCTTTCATGGACCAGCGGTGGCTGCAGCCACTTGCACTCAGTAGTTGCTAGACTTAGCCATTGCTACAGGCCTTCTGCGAAGTCTCCTGTTGGAGTTTGGGACTGCTCATTTAAGTATGCAGAAACAGAACGTTTTAGTTCATCAGAACAATCAATCTGCATAATTAGCTAATTCCATCCGGTTTGATAGTGAACTCATTATGTTTTATTTTAATTCATATATTTAAAGTCACTGTATTTTCTCTTTGCATTTTCAGTAAGCCACAGATTTTTGCAGTGTAGATTACGTGGTAGAAGCCCTTGGTGGTGGCTCGTAAACAGAAGGAAAACATATTTCCAGAGGGACCTAAATGTCTCCCAATAATTAAAATGTGAGCTAACAAGTCTAGGCAGAGGAGTGAGGTGCAAGACAAGCAATTGCCCAGACAGTGAATGCAGCATCGGGGAAGCTGGGGACTGGTCCTGCGACCCTTGAGACACGAGGTGATGCTGCAACCATGCTTACATTTATCCTTCCCTCACAGCTCTGTGACAACAGCATGAGCTGGACGTTTTCCACTAAAATAATCAGAAGTGAAATGGCTTATAACATTGTCATGTAAAATATCTATCAGTAGGTTGGCATCTTAAGCTGCCTGTAGATCTGAGGAAGATGCCATACTCCTGACTACGCAATGGCTGTCTCATCTCTGTCCTTTGATCCTTCTCGTGTTTCTGCTATAATAATGACAATTTACTGTGGACAGTCAGTCTCCAGTTAGTTACTATGATTTTTGCCTTTATTATTAGGTGGAGAGCTGACTAGCACAAATATATATTTGATGCAAACCTCCTGGAGCTGGACTGAGGAACTGCAGTGTTTTCATGAAGAGGTATAAAGCTAATGTGAGGAAAAGGCAGCACGTTGGTTATGGCAGTCATGTGTGTCTGAAACCCACTCTAAAATGAATATTTAATGGTACGTCTTCAGTATGCTGCTAGCAAGGTCTAGAAAATGCTCTGTTTATTCCAAATTCCAGATCTGCACAGACATTTCCTATGGACTTGCTAATGCCTCTTTGAAGGCAAATAAGAGGCCAGCATTGGTGTCTATAAAGTGCTCTGTGTGGGTGGGGTTTGCCTGGTATTTTTGCAGTGGGTGGCTGTTGTGGAGCTAGAAATTCAAGCGAGAGCAAGGCTGAGCAGAGCGACTGTTGATGGGATGCATTCTCCACGCTAAGCTCACTTTTGCAGCCAGTTCAGTTTCCTTGTGTAAGGGAAAAGGCTGGGGAAACTGTGGTTTTGTCACAATGGTGAAGGGACTTTTAGGGTGACTGGTACTCAAATACACCTGCAGCAGGTAAAAGTCCTGGTTGCAGCTGGGAGCAATTTCTTTAATTGCTGGTGGGGCTGGAGGACACGTATCTCAGCCCAGTTCTACCAGGAGGCCTTAGTTCTTAGGGATAGGTGAGGAGATGTTCCCGAAAAACACAGAAAGACTTCACCAACTTGCTCTGTGCTTTGAAGCAAAGGAAAGTTGTCCAGCAAAGCAGGGAAGGGTGAAACGGGAAGCAGACCTCCTTAGATTGGAGGTAAGTCCCTGCAGCTATTGGGTAAAGAGCAATATGGGCAATTGGGAGATAGTTGCAAACTCAAGGAAGAGTTGGTTTCTTTTTTAACTTGAATGGTCATGGACTGTATGTGTTTCACAGTACGGTTACAGAAAACTCACCTGTGCTCTGGCGTGTAACTCATGGGTAATGAAACCGGGGGCAATGGTAGAAATGAAAGCAAAGCTTAAGGAATCCTATTTCTGGTTTGTAGCTTTGCTATCTATCAGCAATTAAATAGGAAACAAAACCTAGCAAATCAAAACAACTCGCTTCAAAGTAGACATTTGCTGTCAAGTAACTTCATGAACAGGTTTTCCTCTCTTGCTGAACTGGCTCCTGTGTTAAACTTCTCTGAGATCCTTCACTGGCACTCGGGTTGAAGTCTCAAGGCTCAAGTAATTTTTTTCTGCAGTAAGAAATGGCAGGCAATGCAGTAACCTTCAAAACATATGAGTAACACCAATTCTTTGTCAGAAAGCCGTATAGCTGAAATGGCTTGGCCAAACTATCTGAAGTCAGAGTGCAGACAAAATGCGCTTGGTCACAACTCAAGTTTTATAGGTGTATAAAAAGAATGGAGCTCTCTCTGAATGTGTTTTAAAGGCTTGGTGGAGTGAGTTACTGACAAGTTGTACTGGTACTACAAAGCCAAGACTGGAAAGTACCTTGGAAAAGGGATGAGTCTGTATTGAAATGCTTTTGCATTTTGATCAGCTGTGAATGAGCATGTACTCAGCTGTACACAGGGAAGCGGGATATAGACAAGGTCATCCTGAAGGCATGTTTTAGGAGAATGAGCTAGGTTTTGACTAGTAAATTGAGGGTTTCAATTTTATGAGGTAGTGTTTGCCTTTTTCTTTGAACAAAAGTGGAGCTGTGGTGGTAAAATTGTCTTTAGATTTGGAAAAATCTGAGATCACCTGATTTGGAGCATGAGGCTGTCTGGTTTGGTCCTCAGTTCTTCCAAACCGTTGTATCATGTAATCCTTTCAGTAAAATTTATCATGCTCTGCCTTAGAGTGCTAAGTTGCCATTTTTTGCTTTTACTTTGGGAGTACAGTTCTGGGATTCCTGGGGTGTTAAGAAACCCTTATTGCCAACCTGAGTCTATTCTGCCTACGTTACTCTTGTTTGTTCTGGTGCTGGCATTGCATTAAACAAGTTTGGTTTTGGGGGTTTGTTTGGTTTGTTTTGTGGAAATGTGTTCTATCTCCTTGGTAACGTATGTGTAGTAAACAACTAAATGCCTTCTTAACCTGTATTTTCTGAGTCTAAATAAGTTCAGTTTCTGAGTCTGGCCTTTGAAAGTGGGCTCCCTGGTTATCTGTGTCTCAGCCTCTTTCTGTTTGAAATCATCTTTACAGAAGAAGTTCCCATGGCTTTCTCATCAGGCAGTAACACAGATTTTTCTCCAGCTCTGGAGAGACCCTGCTTGTGATACTGCCTGGCTGCCTCATAGCATTTTCATAAAAAAATGCTTCCTCTTCACTTCTTCTGTGCTATTTTGTCTTTGGTTTCTCAGTGTGTTCTCCTGTGCAGCACGGTTACTCCTCAATTCATTTTCTGGCTAGTGTTTTTACTTCTTTGTGGTGCCACAGTTATATTTTTCTTGTCTAAAATCTGCACCTAAGTACCTGCAGGTCTCGAATTGTCCACGTTGCCTCTCTGCTATGATCCCCTTATTCCTGCTATCTGAGCTTCAGCATTGTTCCCAGCTCCATCTCTCGTCTTCATACCATTTTGATACTAATCTGCAAGATACTCTTCGTGCATCGTTTCTTCCGGATATTTACTCAGTGTGCATCCTATAGATTCTGTATTCTTTCATGTCTGTTGTAATTCTCGGATGTTTCCTCAGTACTATAATCTTTTATTCCCTGTAGTACTTGCTTATCTTCAGAGAGAAATTGAACAAAATCCTCGTATCTCTTTCTCCTACAAAGTATCCTGTTTTGCAGTCTGGAAAGTCCCAAAGTTCTTTGGTTTAAACCCTTTTCTTTTTGCCCTCCTGGTCCACCACTTAGGCTCTTCTTGGTGCTCTAGCAGAGCTCAAAGACAGGAGGTAACCCTCATTTATTGCAGCCGCTCTTGGTGTATAGCTACCACCTTGAACGCACCAGCCATCCGCAACCAGACAGCGCAGTCTTGAAGCAGCAAAAAGCCAACCGTACAGCAACATGCTAACGTTCATCCACACCAGAGGGATACAAAATGGGAAAAGAACAAGTCCCAAGCAAACTCCCCTGGTGATTTTGTTGTTTTCTGCTTTTTAACTTCTCAGCAGGAGTATTGGCTTTTTGCGTTTCTGCCTGAAAGCCAACAAATTCGTATTGGTAGTTTCAGTTGAGAGTGAGCTCCTCTGTGCCGGAGAGGAGCCCTGGAAATCTTAGCAGGTACCATCCTCGAGACGTATCTAGCTATATGTCTGAGTTCATTTCAAAGTGTCTTCCATAATCCAGATAATAATCTACTATTCACAATTAGATGTAGTTGCAATTTCTTGAATGCTCAAGCAATCATTTTCTTTGGTAATTGAGTTCCCCATAGAATTCCACTATTCTGATCTCCTGCTCAGAAAACTAAGCATATTAATTTGAAACGCTGCATGAATGCCTGGCCAGGATAATGGCAGCAGCATAACCGCAAGGAAATCTCTTACAACAGGCTTATTTTCATCTAATAAAGCTTTCCCTGATGGTTACGCTGCATGCCATGAATATGATACGAGTTTTAAAGTGTGCATGTGTGTGTTTGCCTGTGCAACTTGGTGGAATTTTAACACTCTGAGATCTTTGGGGGTTGGACTAGATGACCTTTAAAGGTCCCTTCCAACCCAAACGGTTCTGTGATCTCTTCGTTGTGTTTTAAAGATCTATTTTTTTAAACGTTTACTGTTCTATCTTTCTTTTCATGATGAATTTTGGGTGAGAAAGGGAAAGAGGCTGAGAGGAAAAGTGATGCCTTCTGCCTGCAGGATTTTTGCAAATACAGTATGCATTAACACATGTTAGAATAAAAGTTGCATTCCAGTCTCCAAATGAAGCTGAGGTTTTCCTCTACTAGATGTAGAGGAAACACTTAGTAGGGGACCAGAAGCCTTTAGAAAGAGCTTACAGCTCAGCAAAACAATAAGGAAGAGGAGAAGCAGAGGTACAGAGGGGTGAAGCCACCCCCAGTGTCACACAGCAGGCTGGTTGCAGAGCCAAGTTCCCAGCTGTCCAGGTCACTGGTATTGGTGTTTGATAGCAGTGAGTATAAACCTTGATTCGTCACGTCGGGGTGTAATCCACAGCGATAATACTGCCTGGTTTACAAGTAAGTCTGGTTTGTCTGGGTAATGTACTTTTAGTTCAGCAGTTTAGGATGGCATCAAATAGCACTTTTTAAAAACGTTTTTTTTGTAATTGTTCAGACCAAGTTGCAGATGCCGTTACCATGCGAGATATGTCTAGAGAATGGTCTTCAAACCTTGAGTGCTACCTTATTAAATCGGGCTGTTGAGTTCTGGGCCTGCAGTTGGTGAATGATGGGTTTGCTGTATTTCATGTTTCTGGAATTATTCTCCCCATTTTATTTATTTTTTTTTGTTGTTATTGTTCCTCTGTCATTTCACCTTCTGGAGTCTTTTGTGAATTGGGTACTTAAATAACAGAAGAAGTGAAATAATTAGCGGGGGTATTGCATTTTCAGAAGAGCTGGGTGGCCAACTCCCATTCAAGTTGACTGGATTACATGAATCTGTATCTCTTGTGATCCCAGATGTATTTTGGGCCCATTTTCCTTTCACGCGTGTTTTGTAGTTTGATGGACTTAATGAGACCCAAGGATGCAATGGAAGTCAAATGACTTGAATCAATGTAAGAGAAAAGACATCAGAAATATGGCCAGCAGTGGAGTAGAAGTGCTCTAGGGATGCACGGCTAGTTAGGAATGGAAGTTCTGTCCTTTCCGGACTTGTTGCACCCCCACTTCCCATAAACGTTCTATATATCTATAGATGCATGCCTCCATAAATATTCAGTGTATGTCAGCTGTTACGTAGCACACTGGTATTAGCTTTTTGTTATTTACAAATAGCTGTCGTAGAGGTTTTGCACAACAGTCCAGTAGCCGGAGCATTTCATACAGAGCTTTTACTTCTTGGCAATCGGATGAGTGATGTTTCAGACGTCATATTTTCAAAAGAAAAGTGGATATTCAAAACCCTGTTCGGGACACCCCCATTTCCACCCCCAAACTGATCAGCTGAAACTGTTTCAGGAAGGAACCTGTAAAAGTAAAAGTTTTAAGCAGCAGTAGAGGAAAAAGATCTTCCTTACCATCCCCCCTTTAACAAGGTCAATAGCCTGGCACCTAAGGCATGGGCGAGCAGATCCCTGGGCTGACCAGGGATGTGAACTCTTATTGCCATTTTTTCTATGGAAAATGCTGTTTGTAATTCCTAGGATGGAGGAGGCAGGATTTGGGCCCTCACTTCGGGAGTTTGTGCATAAAGAATAACAGCATTTTGCCGTGTAATACAAAATAGCTTTCTTTGAATGTCTTGATGCTTGCCTTTGTCTGCTATGGTATTTTCATACAGTGGTGTGTGTTCCTATTGAGTTATGTTTGTAGTGATGTAGAGACTGGTTGTGTGTGTTTGCTGCTGCTGAGCGATTCTGCGTATCAAGAAAGCAAACGGAGATGTCAGGTGGTGTAGCTGAAAGGGGTCAATTTCCCCCCAGGGAATGGTGGAAGCGGAGACCTTTCTGTTACTGAGATAAAAATTCAGCTGTAGGCAGTGGCAAACACATGCCTCTGTACTTAATGCCACTGCCTGGTACTCCCTGATACCACGGTGTACTGAGGTGCAGCAGGACCATAGGCTGAAAGCAAAGGACACAGAATCTTTGTCAGATATGAATAAATAAAAGCAAGGAAAATACAATGTAGGTACCTAGCCACAACTTTGCTATTACGTTTCCACTTGCCTGGGTTGGCTTAATGCAATGTAGTTCAGCAAGAAGCTGAATATTGAGGCACTTCTCTTCTGCTTCTGTCAGTGAAGTCACTTTGAGTTTCTGCATTGCCTCCCTTCTGCCAGTCCTCGGCAAAATCACATTTATTATATATACAAAAACCAACCCATCCCTGGCATATTTATTTTCTGTTTCCTGCCTCACTTTATTGGATGGTAGAACAAGCTCCCTGTGTCTGAGCAGGTATGCGTATAGATGTGGAATCATAAATATTTAACTAATATTGAAGGTAGCATCTTATGTAAAGCAGAGGGTAAGCTGCAAAAGCTAAGCCGTTGTTTTTGCCAGTGCGTTTTCCCTAGTTGTCTCTGTCAGTAATGCTGATGTTTTTCTTGGTACATTCCACATCTCTTCCCTCTTGATTCCAATATGATCCATTGCTGCTAATCTTTACAAAATGGTTTGTGGGAGGATTTACAAGTTTATGTTTTGGTTTTTTTTAAGTGGAATCTTTATTTTTGTTGGACAGTAGCATCACTTGTCTGGCAGAAGGCTCTGAAAGTGATAGCGATCTTGAGATATCTCCTGCTTCCTTGTGCCCCCTCCTCCTTGCAGGCTGAGCCTGGGGAGGGGGCAGAGTGTTAAAACACCCAGGGACCTTTCTCCCCAACAGTGTGAGACATCTGAGGCAGCTGGCTCTGCTCCTTCCCCGCAGTCTCCTTCCGCCTTCAGCAGGAGACATCTGGGCTGCTTGGCTGCTCTCCTCTGCACCAGCTGCTGACCTGACCCCACACCACCAACCCCTTGCCCATGGCAGCACCCTATGGCTTCTCTCCCATTGCTCCCTCCTTGCTCATTCCTTTTATGAGAATTAACCTTTTGGATGGTGTAATTCTGTTTCTGCATGGATTGCAATGACATGCACGCCTGTCTACTTGTATGTGTGTGTTTTCACTCAGGCTGGTGAATAACCATTTTAAGACTGGCAGTAGTGGCTTTGAATCCCATGTGCAGAGCAGTCCTCTGAGTGTAGCCCTCATGTAGAAACAGGAGTTGGCATCCTTTTTGGAGAAACTGACTTTGATTTTTGTGTGATGGACTCCTGCTACTCTGTCCCCAAATTAATGGAGGAATGAAAGGTTTGCACATGCTGGATTTGTAGACTCAGAGGTCGTGATAGGTTAAGAAAACTTTACATTCCTTCTATCCCATCTCTAATGCATTTACCCCCAGAAAGTAGATGAACTGTGTCCTTATGGCAGAGAGCAGCATTCTTTGAAAGAAAAAACCCTCTGTCTTGTTCAGACAAAGTATTTCATGTAGGAATGGAATGAGTGGTGGGGGGGAAGAACAAATTACATGTGCTGAAATAAAGGGACTAACAAGATGAATTGAGTCAGCCAAGAATTCCTTGATGTCATCCATGGTTGTGTGAGACCTCTGCATAAAACACTTGAACTTAGTGGTGGACTGTGGAGTTTGGTTGGGTGTTTGCTTTGTTCTTTTTTCTTTCTTTTTTTTTTTTCTTAAACACACTGGTGTGGTTTTTGTAATGAACACCAGAAACGGAATATGTACACTGCATCAACAGAATATATTTGTTGATATATTTTGACATTCAGAAATAATCTGCGTCAAGCATTGAATATCTGTTTTCCACTCTGCCGGCAAGTCCAACGAAATGGCAGGACGTTGGAGAAGCATTGATTTCTAGCAAATGTCGTTAAAAGTGCATTGTAGAGCTTGGCACAAGGATTGTCTTAATTCATCTTATCATATCCTTTAGAGAAGAGGGAGAGGAGTGCGTCAAATCACCAAGTGCCTCTTCTGTTCAAAGCTCCTGCATCTGAATGCTGGAGTGCCTGGGGTATAGCTGTTCCTCTAAACTTGGACTGGTCATCAAAAGTGAATGGAGTGACTGTCCTTCCAGGCGTCTGCTGGGATGAAGGATGGTGATCAAGACGTATCTTCCTTTACTTCTTGTATGACAGAGAATGTCATCTAGCTCCATAGTGACAGGTAGATGTTGATTTAGCTGACTACTCACTTCCTGTATTCTAACAGTAAGCACTACAAGTGTGATGGAAAGAAACACGGCAGTAAAACTGAAGGACAGAGTCGGGTGGGGGTTGGAAAGAATTGTTCATTACTCTTAAAAATTAACTTGTTTTCCTTTGGCTAAATGCTGTTTAGTGGGATAAATCTTAAAGGATTTAAAGAGATAAATCCTGGGAGCCGTGCTCTTCCTCATGGTGCTGCCTAGGGTGAAGAGCACAAACTTAACCTGTTCAGTTATCTGAGGCAACTCAGGTGATTTTCAAATCCGCTTAATTTCTGATTTGGTTTTTTCGTTTATATTAAAAGTTTTTTCCCGTCCTGCCTTGTGTTTTACAAGCTGTTCCTTAGAGGTTGGATGCTTTCAGTCATGTCTTGCTTGATACGTAGTTGTGTATTCATTTTTCCCCGTTTGAAGAGGCATAATATGTCACTTCTGCCTGCGTTTGTCTGCCTCACCTAAGACAGCTAGTGTTCATACTGGAGTTGCCTTCTCACTGTGGCAAGTGCCTAAAATCAGTGAGATCCTGTATTGATGATGAAACTCTTGGCTGTACTGTGTTAATACTGACAGTAAAAAGATGACCCCTGCGCATATATGTGTATGTATAAGCATATACTTAATGTGGATATATATGTAGGATAAATGAAATGATGATTTAAAAAAACCAACCACAAAACAAAAACCCCTGAACCAAAGTTGCAGGTCATGTGTCTTGCAAGGATTCTAGGCAGTTCTAATTATAAAGAGACAATAAGCTGTCCCTAATTAGACTTGTGGCCAGATGACACCTTCATTTTTAACACTTCTTGACTCTGTAGATCCACAGCACTTGTAACTCGGAGTTAATGCAAAGACACGGGGCTATTGTCTCTATATATAGGGTTAGACCAAGGAATTTCTGGAATGCCACAGTTAAAAGCATATTCAAGCTGTTAGCAGCTTGAAAAATAATAATGCCTGAAGCTATATAACCGGTTAAACATCAACATCCACTTCGAAATGAAAAAGAAAAATGTCCTGCTCTTCTTTAGAGAGAGGCCATGCTGGAATGCTGAATGAAAAATGAGGTTTTTTGGGGTGTTTTTAAAAATAAACCAACTGGGCCTGAATTCTTTCCTGACGCTTAAAAATTATCCTGGTTTTGCCAGGATAAGCTAGTTGCTCAGTTCCTGTCCGTCAGCTGACACTACACACTCCAAGCAGGCAATTTCTTTCAGCACTTTATTGACAAACCACTTTTATCCAAATGCCAGGGGCAGTGTGGGTGCAATTCTGAGAGAGAGTGATGGGGAACTTGCTCGCAATCGCTGTGGACTCCAAGGTAAATTCGCCTGAAAGCTTGTTTCAGAGTGAGTGAGAGTTACCACACAGCTTGTGTACACCGGGTAGGAGAAATCTAATGATAAAAGAAAGAGCCTGAAGTGGGAATTGGAGTAAGTATTTGCTTGCTGCAAATATGCAATCATTGAATCTGATGAAAGGCCAACTTTGGGGAGCCTGGATATTTGTCATAGCAAAAGGCCAGCCAGCTGATTTCCATCAAGAGAGGTGGTGTTGGTGTCTGGGTCACGTTTTCCTCAAAAGTTGAGGTGTGGTAAAAGTTATTTAAGTACGATAGTTTACTGACCAAGGCAAATGTTTGTCAACAGCTTTTGCTTATGGAAAAAGTTGTCATGAGAGCAAAAATAGGAACTCAAGATCTAAACTAGAGAAGTTGGATAATAAAATATACATAGAGGCCTCAGGGGACCTTACATCTCTTGTAGAAGCCGAGTCTCGCTGGTTTGTGCGTGTTCAGAGTTGATTCAGTTTGTCACTAACTAGTGTATGCAACTGGTGCTACATGGGCAGAGTGTAATGCTCTTTCCCAGTGCTGGGGCTGTGTACAGACCTGAGCTCAATTCTGCTCCAGGACGCAAAGCTGAGCTCAGCTTAGCCAGAGGCTCCCGGCTCTTGTGCCAGCTGCAGGTAGGAGAAGCCTTGAGGTTGGTCTCTCTTACCTGTATGAAGGTTGTACCCTGGAAGCAGGCTGTAAGAGCACTGGGTACTATGGATAGGCCTTTCTTTTGCTGGTCATACGGAGAAATGGCATTTGGGTTGGTCTTATGCTGCCCTGGTTTCTGTTTAAGTGTTCATGACTGATGAATAATTATAGCTCCAGTGATGACAATGGATCATACAGGGTATTTTCTTGCAATACCAGATCAGCTTTACAATAGATGTGGTTGTATATTTGCACTGCAGTGTTTTATATAACGTGCGTGCCTTTGTAGAGAGCTTGGGTACCTGTTTCTGCAAACACACGTGGAAATACAGCAGGAGGCATTTTTGTTTTTTTTTTTTTAAAAAAAAAGGAATTAAAAAAAAAATTTGGTAGTGAATTTGGAAACCCGAAACTGGGAGTTCAGAGATGGGACACAGCCTTTTTCAGAAAAGTGTGTTTCTCTTGGGTAAGTTTCATACCCCAAACTGAAGCCACCCAAAATAACTAACTAGATACTGAAAATGTAGATCTTGTTATTAAATCTCGAAAGCTGTGAAACATAATAATCTCATTGAGAATTATTGCCTCTTAACGACTCCATCTAAGACTGCATTATTAGCTGAATAGGCTCATTTTTGCTGGACATTTAACCTTATATACGTATAATTTATGGTGGATTAATTTAACGTTTTAAAATTTCCAGAGTAGAACAGGAGTTGTGATCCTGACTGTGAATAAGCTTTATTCATATCTGCCCTGCTTCCCTTTACTTTGTGTCAGACTCTTTTTGTGGCAGTTGATGATACCTCCAGCGAGTGGCTGGCTGTAAAAGCCAGCAGTGTGCTTGTGCGGGTTAGCTGGGTGCTACGGGACTGTCTCGCCGTTGGCAAAGCGTGTAACTTGTGCTATATACTCATCCCACGCAGGCCTGGGGCCCCCGATCCACGTTGGATCTGGAGGTCATCTCTCCCAGTTCGCAGTTCACTTGCACGGTTGCCTGAAGACTGGGGTGGCCTCGATCGTTTTTCATTGCCCTTGAAATATTCTGTGTTTTGCACACGTGTGATTTGCTCGCGGTGTTCTCCTCGGTGGAAAGCAGCTGTCTGTTGATATGCAGGAAGCAATCAGATAGGTGAACAGACAAGGAAAACCAGGGTGTGCGTGTGGGGAGATGAAGAAACTCAAATGGAATCACTCTACCGTGCTCCCAGCAGGGAAATTTAATTTCTGGCAGTACAGCTTTGCATTGACACCGCCTACTATCTGAGGCCTGTTGCCACTAAGAAGGTACTTTTTGTGGCAGTGGGTCCTTCAATATCTGGCCTATTCTCTTTCTGAACTGCCTGTTTTCTCATTGGCATGTGTGGCTGGGTCCTGTGACGGAGCTGGAAGCTCCGTCAAGAAAACCTCCAACCGTAAGTAACCCCTCAAAAACCTGCAAGAAATTAACTCGGATTTTCTATCTAACTCGGATCATTAATTAATTCTATCTCTGCCCCCGTCACACAATTAGAAATATTGCCAGTGTCCAAATGTGTGATTACTACATCTGTTAGGAGAGGGAAGAAACAAAAGAATTAATGTTGACGATAATTTATACTGACACACCAAGGATGGAGAAAGCACTCGGGGCACTGAAGACCTGGCCAGAGATTTCAGCTGAACATTTGGAATGATCTAACGATTTGGGCAGATTTGGACATCGTTCTTTCTTCTCCTTTTGTTTTTCCTTTACCCCCTGCCGCCTAGTGAGCCAAAAGTCTTTTAAAGTACACTAGTGTACTGTTCTTATATCAACACTGGAAAATATTCCAGGGCTTTGCAAAGATTTGGTTAGCAGGGAAGTCTTTCACAGGGTTGTTGTTTGGTTTTTTGTTTGTTTTTTTTTAAGCATGCTGAAGGACGTTAAGAGGTCCTTCTGTATAGCACTCTGTGTTTCTGTCACTGCTGCCGTTGGGTCGATCCTGTGGTTCAGCCAGCCGTAGTCTCATAGTCTTCTGCCTCTCTGCATGGCAATAGGGACTGGTGTGGAGTGCCCTGGCACCGCCTGTCTCCCCAGCCTTGCGCAGCAGCAAGTCCCAGGTGTTCACCATCTCCTGTGCAAAGAAATTCTTTATCTCTTCTAAATTGATCTCCTCATAATTTTGCCAATATTGTTCTCCTTCTCATTCTGCAACACTTGGCAAACTGCAGTTCCTTAAGATTATCCACTGCATCCATGTTTTTGTAAGCCTTAAAACAGCAAAGCCTCTTCAGCTTTCTCCTGCCCAGGTTGGGTAGTCTGAACCCTTGTAGTCTCATCTTGTGCAAGGTGGAAGCTCCATCCCCTTTATCGTATCAGTTGCCCTTGCCTAACTGCTGCAACCTTCCCCGAGACCAGGATTGCCAAGGATGGGGACATGCCAAGGGCTTGTGAAGTGGCAAAACAACACCTGTCTCTTTCACAGTATCCCTCCAGATGATTCACAGCATTTTGTTGATTCTTTTTTTGGAGGCCACTGCACAATGAACTGATGATTTCAGATAACTGTCAGTGCTGACTCCAAGATCTGAAGTTTTGACTTCCATGGCTTCAGCATCATGTAGGCATGGTTTAGGTTATTATCCCTATATGTATTACCTTTAAGTTTATCTAGTGAGGCTCAGTTGCCACCACCTCCTTCCCCACTCACTTGGCTTTTTGACTTTCTGCTGGTGTTCTTCACTATTGCTGTGCCATTTGACTACCCAAAATGGTTTACTTTCATCTGTAGGCTCTGAGATTTCATGGTTTCTCCTTTCTCTGCGTCTGCAATGAAGGTATTGAATGAAATCCTCACAAACATGTATTGCTGGGGGACCCCAGTGCTGGCTTTTCTTCATCCTTTTGCTTCCTAACCAGCTTTTGGTCCATAAAAGAGACTTTCCTTCAGGCCCGTGACAGCTTAGTTTCTTTAATAATCTTTTGTGTGGGACTTTGTCAAAGGCTTTTTGAAAATCCAATTATTTTGAAAATCCTTTTCATTGGCATGCCAACTGACCACTGCATACGACTCCAGGTTTTTGAGGAAGGATTTCCCTTTATAGACATGCCAGTTCTTTCCTGCACGGTCTTACTTATCTGTATGACCAGGTGTCTTAGTAGTAAACTCTACCATCTAGCAGGGTTGGAAATTGGACCTGGTGGTCTCCAGCTCCCAGAACCCCTTCTGGGAGGCGATTCTACCCCTCTACTCTGCACTCATGAGACCCCATGTGGAGCACTGTGTCCAGCTCTGGAGTCCTCAACACAGAAAGGACATGGACCCGCTGGAACAGGTCCAGCAGAGGGCCATGAAAATGGTCAGAGGGATGGAGCACCTCTCCTATGAAGACAGGCTGAGAGAGCTTGGGTTGTTCAGCCTGGAGAAGAGAAGGCTCCGGGGAGACCTTATAACGGCCTTTCAATATCTGAAGGGAGCTACAGG
>JAOXNO010000078.1:42088735-42114988 GCA_028565335.1 Limnodromus scolopaceus
CACTGGAACAGGTTGCCCAGAGAAGCTGTGGATGTCCCATCCCTGGAGGTGTTCAAGGCCAGGCTGGATGGGGCTTTAAGAAACCTGGTCTGGTGGGAGGTGTCCCTGTCCATGGCAGGGGGGTTGGAACTTGATGATCTTTAAGGTCCCTTCCGACTCTAACCATTCTATGATTCTATGATTTTGGGGATGGGACTTGCTCTGGCCAGTGCCCGTTGTCCGGGAGAGTGGCTGCTGGTGCTGAGGTCGCACGCCTTGGCCCACTTGCCTGTATTTTCCCACCGAGGTTCCTCTGGCACTCTCTGGTGAATACCACCCTGCTTGTGTGGTGTTGTGCTGCCCACAAACTTGTTTTGGCTAGACCTAGCTTTTCTGATATTTTTGCTGCAAAGATGCCCCCGGCCCTTCTGGGGGATGGTGACAAGGACCCAGCTGCTGTGGGGGATGACAATGCGTGGCAAGGTCCTACCCACACCAAGGAGCTGTGAGCGTGGAAGGACCCTGCCTCAGGGATGGCGCCTGATTCTCCTCAGGAAGAATTTTTGACTCAAAATGGTGAGAAGGTTGAATCCTCTGGAGGTGCCTGGCTTTATGGGTGGTGTTGGTGCTTTCTGGTGGGTATTTGGTCAGTCCCTGCCAGTGCTTGATGCTACCTTAGTGGCTACCACCAAAAAAATATTTATATACCGTCAAGGAAGGCCAAGACACTCTGCTGATTTTTGGGAGCATTTGAGGAGGTTTCCATATTTCCTTTAAGTATGTCCTGCGATCCTTTTTCTTCTGTGTTTTTTTCCTGTGAAGGGGCTCCTCAGGGTAACAGGGCCCCAGTGAGGCAATGGCAACTGCACTGTGGTGGGAGGCCGGATCCCCCACGGCCTCAGGGGGAGGCTGCTCCGAGGGGTCAGCAGGGCCATGGGCCACCCTGCAGCCCCCTCCTTCTCCTGGGGAGAACGTCACTGGGGCTGGGTCTCGGTCTCGGTGTCCCCCAAAGGGCCGTGGGGGTTTAGGGGGCCTTTTTGAGACATTTCTGCCCAGAGGGCATGGTGCTGAGGCAAACAGGGCAGCTGCGTGCAGGCCCTGGGCTAGGGCAGCTCTAGGGGAGACTAGCTTTTTTATCCACTAGGGAAAGAAACTTTTTGAATCCATCCTGGAGACAATATATGCAGCAAATTAAAAAAAAAAAAAAATTAAAATAAATCAACTCCCGCCCCCCTCCCACCCCCTAGTTTGGAGAAAAGAGATTGTGTTTCCACATAGTTCTTCCTGTGGCTCCAGGAAAGGTAGGGGGGATGCAGAGCAGAAGCCACCAGTGTCTCTGAAACTTTGGAGGAACTCTAATGAAGCATCACCAGCTCTTCAGCATGATGGCTGTCAGAAAGAATTCAAATGTGGCAAGTCTCACATGGCAGTAGCTCAACAGATGCTACTGTAAATGTGATGTCCCAGACAAAACCGTGTAATTAACGCTGCTTAACACGATGATGTTTGGATAAATAAAAATGCAAATTGAAAAAGCATTAAAATAATGTTGTTATTAATGCATTCTGTTAATAGCAGGGGAGGTGGTGACTCCTGAGATTTTTATAATGAGTTATGCTCATACGCAGCTGATATGCAAAGGCATGGTGTGGGTGGTTTTGCTGTGCTGATCCCTTGCAGTCTTTTTAAATATTTGGTAACCAGAAGAAGGGTTTGTTTAGACCTCAGAGACCAGGTGCCTGTTGTTTTACCGCAGGCAGAGCGTTTCGCTACCCTCCCACTAAGTGGCTTGTGGTGTTGCGCTGGGCTGTGCGTGTTGTCCATAATGCCACCATTGCCGCAGGTGCCGGCGAGAGAACCTGCCTGCAGCGGGTGCCTGGTCCCCATCGCATTTGTCTTAATGAGGTGCTGCCTGTTTTCAACGTGGGGTGTGGGGGGGAAATCTTGATGATTAAAGACGCTGTACTTTCTTTTTGATTTCTCATTTCTCCTTATCAATAACTCCTCACAATGCTATGGCAATACATGCTCCCTGTGAAAAATTAATAGCTACAGGCTCCTTGTTACTGAGGCGGTCTTCTGGTGCCCTGACAAGGGAGCAACATACCAGCTAGCGGGTAGCAGAGCGGCAAGTTCTGATCAAGGTATTCCTCTTGATCTGGGAAATGACTGGCTGTCTCACTCTCTTTTTACTTTAATTACTGCATCAGTGCCACACATGCTTTTAAAACTAGAATACAACTTCATATCTAATAGCTGTGTCATGGATCCTTCTTGAGTTGTTTTGTACGTCAAATCCTTTTCTTGCTGCTTTAGTGGGTTTAATTAAAGTCGGACCTTCTACAGAGCCTGTCAGGAGATGATGGAGGCTTTTGCACCATGCTGGCCTCTGCAGAATGTGCTAGGCTGTAATTCTGGCCATGCTGAAGGCTGTTGCAAGCCTTCTGTTGATTTCAGTAGAGCTGGGATGTTACCTAACCTGTTAGTACAAACTAGTATGCTAGCTCATTGCTGTTAAAATGTATACATGCTTTTTGATCGTGTGCATGTTCTTTGCCACTGTATGTACCAATATGCATATGAAGTCAACCAGCTCATTTCCTGTAAATCAATGATACAGCAGTGTGCCTACTCTGAAGATGAATTAATGCTGCATTGACTTGGCTGTAGTGCTTGCTATATAGGTGAATTTTTTACCTGTGTAGCTGAAATTAAACTCATTGGAGTAGACTTAATTGGGATAGCTTTCTTGCTTCCTTCTGTTTCTTGCTTCCTTCCTTGCAAATCTGTAGTCATAAGGTGAATTAAATGGGAATAATGACACTACAGAATACTTGTTTTCTGAAGGTTTACCAGATCAAAGCTCTTGGGACCCTCTTTTTCCTTTTGAAACTGAATCTGGGATTGATCCATAAAGTATGTTTCTTATCATTGGAACAAAGATGAGTATCTTTATTCAAACTGAAAATCTGATCCATAGAAATGTTCCTAATTTTAGATGGAATACCACTGATTTTGATGTTGCAAAGTCCCAGTTGCTTCAACAGTCAGTTGTTGCCTGAAATGCAATTGAGGCACATCTCTGTAGGTTTTCAAGGATTAAGAAAATATTTTCCCTGACACTGGTGGCTTGTTTCCTTGTTCCCATGGTGATGGCTATTAGTGGAGGGACCAGCTCTGAAGTTGTAAGTAGCAATAGCCAAGTTGTATGTTATATGATAGTTTAGTAATAGGTTTTCAAATGCATCTGCAATTTTTGGGTGACCAGCTGGAGCCACTGTAAAGAGATTTTTATTTGCAGGGTCCTAGATACTGTGCAGACTTCCTGAAAGGAAATTCCTGTAAAGATGCTAAAAAATCAGATCTTCCAGCTTGCCTGTTTCAGTTTTTATACATGATGTAAGCTTGCAAACAGACAAGCAGATGTATTTGAAGGTTTTGTTTTGTTCTTTTTTTTTTTTTTTAAATCCTCTTGGAAAAAGGCAGTGTTTGGGGGAAGTTAGTCAAAAGGAGGAGTTATTTAGAGCAAGTGTTTTGCACATCTATCACTGTAGGTGCTGCCAGACAAAGCATCTATTTTAGAAAGGGAGTATTTTATTAACCTCTTAGAGATCTACAGTCTGTTAAACACAACTGACTGTTAACTGTTGCTGGAGAGTCTGTCAGGAACAGCTACCAAGTGACTGAGACCAGCTTGTTAGATCCGTTCAGAGCGGTACCCACTACTGAAAGGGTAAGGAAATACTTAGGCATTGGTTAACATACATAAATAGTGAAATTTATCTTGAAATACTGGAGTGCATATGCTCAAATTTAGAACGGCAGTAATCTTCATGTTTTGGTATACGTGTGCTCCTCCTGCTCTAAGCCTCCTGGAAGGTAGAGGAGCTGCCTGTAGTGTATTAAGCACACACTATTTTTTCACTGACTTTCACTGAATTTTTTAGAGTTGGAAGGGACCATGGAGATCATCTAGTCCAACTCCCCTGCTGAAGCAGGATTGCCCAGAGCTAGAGCATGTTACTCAGGAGCATCCAGGCGGGGCTTGAAAAATCTCCAAAGAAGGGGACTCCATGACCTCCCTGGGCAGCCTGTTCCAGGGCTCTGGCACCCTCACTGTGAAGAATTTTTTTCTCATATTTGAGAAAATATTTTCCTTGTTTTTGCAGAGTCTGATATAAGAGTCCTGGTTTCCTAAGGAGTGTCTGTGGGGGGGAAAAAGGAGTGGCATGGCTTTTCAGTTTCAGCCTGAAATAAGATAAAATATTGACTTGCTTAATGTCTAATTAATTTTTTCTGTAAAGAAAACAAGCAATAAACTAAATCTGGTACCCCATAACTGCAGCTGGCATTTTCAGCGCAGCAGAAGTGGGGATAAGCTAGCTGTGTGGGAAATGTTCTTTGCATGGTAGAAGGAAATCCCCCCTGCAGTGTTACATGCAGGCAGACACACGCACATCCCTGTAAATACTGTCTCAGCACTGTACTGGCAGGAGGCAAGGCTGTGATGGATGGTTGCCTTGCTAGAGAAGTCAGTCGTGGATGCCCCTCACCCGTTTCATTATTTAATTACACAGCGGTCTGAATGCCGGGCAGTAAAACTGCATTTTCAGCCATAGCTGATTTCCATTTGGTCTGTCATGTTAATAGTGAAATAAATTGCTCTAATTGCCTGTAAACTTCATCAAATTCATATTTCTTCCTTTTTTTTTTAATTGAATATTTATTAAACTTCATGTCATGTCTTGCTTGGTTGGTAGAAGTGGCCCGCTGTCTGCATAACATTATGCTTTAAAATACAGGGTGTCACATTTTCCCTCTTCGTCTTGAATTCTAATTTAGATTGTGAAGTTTTGCATTTGTGTTCATATTAATCATGCCATTTGAAGAAAGAGGAATGAGTTTGCAAAGCATCCTTATCTCTACATTGGCTATGGTTCTGACTGAGCTTCTTGTTCAAAAGAAGGCTCTGTTGGGGCCAAATCTGGGGCTGGTGTGAGTTTTCCTGACAGAGGGGTCTGCTGTTGGTGTGCATGGACTGGGGGTGAGAGGCTGGTTTGAGAAGACCAGAGTCAGTTTAAATTTGTGAAATGCTTATCCCTTTTGAGCTAAATGTGTTCATTTCAACCGCAGATACATGCGTGAACGGGCCCAGTGATGCGAGGGGAAAAGAGTAGTAGTGGAGTCTGGTGTCCTCCAGGAACTTTAAAGAGAAGTGATGCAAGCCTGAATCGACCTGCAATTACTGTTGGTTTAACACTTGGGGCTTGGGGAAGAGGAGATTAAGCATCCTTGAGAAAATCACAGTGTCATGCTAGCATTGCTACAGCTAAATATTAGTCTTACTTCTTGTTGTTAGTGTTTCCCACTCTGTTTTTCGTACATGTAATGATATTTAGTTTTCTTTAAGAATCTTTGCTCTTGGAATTGTTCATCTACATGGCAATCTCTCTGCTGCCACCTTTTTATTTTTTTCTATTCATTTCTTGAAAGTAATTTCTGGACTTCAGGTTCATGGGTAAAACATAATAGAAGTGGAACTGAAAGGCTCCAAAACCATATGGCAAAGAAAAAAAATTATGAAAGGACTAAACTAGTATTTTCAGCCATTTCTCCCCTCTCCCCCCTTCCTTCCTGGCCCCCAATTGTTTTAGGCTCAATTTGATGGCTTTATTTATTTATTTTAACAGCTTGAGTCCTGGTTTGTGTACTGTGTGTGTTTGTAAAACTATGACTTTAGAAACCTCTGAATAGTACTATAACTGTTGCATAATACTCAGCAAGTTTCATGAAGTCAGACAGGGTGAGATATTGAGGGGCTATTTTAAGTACCATAATTTCAATTAAGTATTTGCCTAAAAGGGAGGGTAATGAACCTAAGCTCTCATGACAGTGAAGAAGAGGATGCTGCAATGGTTAGAGCATCACTTGGCGCCTTTGTGAACTATCTTTTGGTTATTAGCTCTTCCAGAATTTTTCCTTTTTCTGTTCAGGTAAGGTACTTCTCTCTTGAGGATGATAGCACTTCTCTGCCTCTTAGGTCTTTGACGATAAGTACTCACCAGCTCCTCTTTCATGCACTGATTATCTGATTCTGGTAGTGGTGGTCCAGTGCCTTGGATGACACCCATCAGCTATTCGTGCTACTGGGCAGGTAGGTGTCCACATGGGGAGATCTTGCTTCCTCTGCTTGCCTTCATTGGATATCTTGGAGCAGTTCTAAGAGCAGTTGCATTTTTATGCTCTATTCCCTAGATAAATTACTGTGTCCAAATATGTATTTGGATCGCTATATTTTGCCTCTCTTGTCAACTCTGTCTCTTCCAAAACTCACAGGAGGTAAAATTCAGCCTGCTCAGACTTGGAGGAAGGCAGTTTTGTGCCAAGTGATCCTTCTACCAACTGCTTGTAGATTTAAGGCGCTCCATGCCCTCTTCCTTTTTCCTGCTCTTCCCTTTAACCATTGAAAACATATCCTTAAAAGTTAGAATGAGCTACCTCTTTCTTTGATTTCTGTCTTTGGTGGTTTGGTGTTTGGTTTTTTGCCCTGACTCCTCAGTCTTGTAACCACGCTAACTGGTAGTATTCTTTGTGGATATAATCAAAATATGCTATTTGTACATAAACAAAGTGCCGAATTGAGACTGCATTTTCATTTAAATAAAACATAAAAAAATTTATCAGACTAATGATTAGCGCAAGTAGCAAATGTGCTCAAGAGGGTTTATCTCTGTGTGAAAAGCTTGTGTCAGAACAGTGGTGGAATTGTATGCAATGGTTTTGTGCACCATTCATAGTCAGTGGTGGTGTTACAATGACACAGACTTGCTGAAAGAGTCTTAGCCCATTTAATTAAAAAAAAAAAAGAAAGAAAAGAAGTTTGGTTTGTATTCCAACTGAAGAAATGAATGTGTAAGTACTTATCAACACAGGCACAGCTTTCATGTTTATTCATCCAAGGACTAGAAGCACATATTTTAGCATCTGAATGATTATAAATATGTTTACTAGCTATCAAAATCAGAGCTATTTAATTTGTGAATACCAATTCATATTCAGATGTGTTTTGCTTTTCACTACTAGTGTTAGTTATCCTGTTCAGCATTCATCACTTTTAGCTCACAACATATCAAGATGTAACTGAGGACCAGTGTCAAAGAGGTTAAGGGACATGGTTGTATGTTTTGATTACTCTTACGTCAATGTGTCTTGTTGGAAAAACATGATGGATACATTATGAATATATGCAGTATTACCCACCATGTCAGAAAGCCAGCATTTTTCAGTTTTTCTTGTTTCAAGTAATGTACTTGTCCAAGAAAAATACAAAGTACAAAGTCAGTAAATAAGCCTGACTCAATTAAAAATGATTGATATCTGCCTTGAAATACCCATCTCCAAAACACACCTTTTGTGGCTGGAACAAAGCTGCTGATGATTGTGATGGAAGAACCCACTGGGGCACCCTTGAATGAGGCTGCATTCATTTCCTACGTTGTCTCGCCCGATACCACAAAATGTTCATTTGCTGCAGTTCCCCATTTTTGTTCTTTTTTTCTTAACGCCTGGTAAGGTGTTTTGCCCATAAGTTCATCCAGCTGGAGCTTGTGTTTGCAAAATAAGCACTCCACCAAAGTAAAAAAGAAAAAAAATAAAAAGGTTGTCAACCCAATCCTCCCAGGTTCTGTATTGGGTCCTGACAAACTTTGAAAATAGCCTCTGATGCTGTAACCAACCTCTTGGCAACAGCAGTTAGGAAACCCCTTCCTCCGTTGTGTGGGTTTTGCTCTAAGACTTGGTAATTACCTAAACTCTCATCTTCCAAAGTTAGAGGCAAAATGCTCTTTGTGAAAAGGTCTGTTTGAGGTATAATTTCATCCTTCCTTCCTTTCTCAGTCCTATCTGTTCTCTTTTCTTTCCTAAGCCCTATAACAGATTAATTCTAAATTATACATGGGTGTGATAATGTTCAGCAGCTTACTTTCCCCCAAGCCTCAGGCTTGCCTCACAAACCAAAGCACAAATTGCACTCAGATGATTGCACGCTGATTTGTGAACATCACTTTTCATTTCAGCAGCTCTGTGCTGGCATCTGATCCGGAGGGCCTTGGCAATTCGCACCACTCTGGTAGTGATTTTTCCAGTTTTTTTGGGGCCTGGCGAAGCTGTGAGAACTGGTGCAAGCATTTGGGACGTTTACCATGGGTTACCCTTTCCGTATTGAAGGATAGCTGGGAAACAAGCTCTCCCTGAGATTTCATTGAACTGAAGGGTCAGTCTGGTAGTGTTCTCCTTGGTAAGTATGGCAAAGCAGGTTTTCTGCACCACAGCCAGCCCTTGTTCTTCCATTCCTCTTGGGTCTCCTTCCCAAATCTGACTTGTTTTTCCTGATGACGCATTCTCATCTTGAAATCATTTTTCCCTACTTATGTGACAGGTAACTCTGCTGTAGGTGTGGCACTTCAGGGCATGCTCTAGTGCCTGAGATTGTTGGGTTGGGTTTTTTTTTTTGTGTGTATGGGTTGGACTCGATCTCAAAGGTCCCTTCCAACCATGAAGATTGTGTGAATCTCCAGTGCTGTAATCTGTAGTCTTGCAATTGTGGGCAAAGTTCTCCATACATTAGACCTAGTGTTGAGTCTCACTCGAACCCTCAAAGGAGGGCGTCAGATGAGATTAAAGTTTTCCTTGTAGTGTTCTGGCCATAATTGCCTATAATGTTTCCAAAATCCTTCCCATTTCTTATGGGTCTTGGAGATCACTGTAGTGCCACATTGTGTTTCCCCCTGTACGCTAACTCAAAATTAAAGGATGGATGGGGGAGCAAAATAATAGGACTATTTTCCTATCGTATAGGGAAAAGTTCAATGTTTTTCCTTTCTCATAAGTTTGTGTTTTTTCTTACCCAGGTCCTACATTAATCATTTTGTTTTCCAGTGTGTAATATACTTCCTCATGAGACTTCTCCCTTCCCCCCATGCCTGGCTTGCATGCACTCTGGTTTTGTGTGATAGAAGCTGTGGCTGCACGCAAATACTGTTACTTTGAAATCAAGGTATGCAGTGCAAAGGCAATGAGAGAGGAGTTTTCCAATATGTTTGGGTGTTTTTAAAAAAATATGGGTGTCTTGGAAAGCGTTATTATCATGCATTTTTTTTAGAGACTCTTTGGGGTTCACATTTTCAAGTGGCTTGTGGTTAACAGATGGTTATTTGGGCTGAACATCCAAAAGCACTTGGCATTCTGCAGTTCCTGTTGGGAACAACTGTGGTCACTGGGGGTGACCCATGCTGTGATAGGCAGGAGGATCACCAGGGCTTTCTGTTGTTACCTTGGGTATGGGGTATGTAAACTTCTCAGTGTAACGTCTGCCTAGTGATGTTTGCGGGGGTGGTTGATTTGATGTAAACCTCCACATGGGATAATCCATTTAAATAGCCATGACTGCAGCAATGGTGTAAGTCCACTGGAGTCAAAAGAAATTTATTTTGTCCGTTATAATTCCCAGTAACGGCTATAATTTTGATATACCATGTAGTATACAAATTTGGTAATTCTTGAAGAAACTCTCCAGGTGAGAACAGGGCTTACTGGAAGGAGGGAAGCCTTCAACTTTGGTGATGAATTTTATTCGCAAGAATTGTTTTGCCAACAAAGCTTTCAGCATGTTTTGCAAGTTCCACCTGTCCTTTAAAATCATCTTCAATCTATAATAGTATAGTGTTGCAGTACTGACTTCCCAGAATGATATCGATTTCCATAGTCACGTCTGTCAGTTAACAGGAAAGTTGCCCATAATGTTTAGCTTCCTCTTCAGGTGAACCTGTTAGTTTGATCTAGTTAGTGGTTCTGAAATGCGCAAATACTCCCAAATACTAAAGCACCCAAATGTGGAGACGTCTATGAGGTACCTGCTTTATTTGTTGTTTTTAGGCAGAAGTCTTCAGCACTTTCTGAAGATTGGTCCTTTTTCTCTCTGTGGGTTAAAGTACCAAAAGTGGCTGCTACTATAGGAAAAAATAATTTTCTTTGATGCTGCCACTTGAAAGTTTCAGTATTGAGCCGTAGTTATCCCCCCTCTTTATTTACTTTCTTTTTAGATGGGAGGAAAGTATCCAGCATTTGTAGAGAAATACTTGTGTTCTTCCACCAGATACAGAGGTGTGAAAGAAAGCATTACATGTTACAAGATATTCTCAGGAGATCTGTTTAGCAGAAGGGCACAGCATTGGATGTGATTTGTTTACTGACAGTTTCTAACAATGGTGCAATGGACCAGGAAACACACTAAAATAATGAGTCCTTTCCTCTTTAAAAGCCATTATGTTTGAACAGTGCAAATTAACCTCCTTTTTGAGGCTGCTCCTCAGGTGAAACAATTTGCTGATGTAAAGACATCCCCCAACTTGCTCTAGCAGCCCAGGTAGAAGGTACAGAGTCTGCACATGCATAGGAAAAATCCTGTTGTCTGTAAATGAAATGCGAGTAGCCACCAGGCCATCTAATCTAGGACCTACTGTAGTTAAATTGTGAGGCTAAAAATAAACACGTTATACTGTGTATAAAGAAACTACTGTAAATAAAGTTAGCTCAACTGGAAGAGCAGCATGCTTCCTGGGGCAAGAAAAGAATTACTGCAAATACTGCATGATCTCTTCACACAACAGAAATATGTCAGCTATCCCTGCTCCTTTATGCTTGGAGTCTGGGATTTCTGCAGTCCACTGCTCATCCTCGTGGCTCACTACAGTGATCAGGCACAGATATCATTGGGGATGTTATCTCTGAATAATGCAATGTCATTACTGCTGTGTCTCAAACATCGTTTCACATAGCTAGCAATAATGAGCCGCGATTTGAGCTCTCCAGAGAAATCACTCAATATCTTGCAAAGGGCATGCAACTAATAAGTGAACGTATAACATGTTTTAGGCAGATGCTATTGGTTATTCATGCTTGACCAAAGCAGAGATGCACATTATAGCATTTCTAGCCAACTCTGATTGTGAACTGTCTGTAAATGGCCTCTTTCCTTTTTACATTGTGGGGGTATTGTTAGTAACAAATGCAAGAACAACCATGTGCTCATCTGAGAATTAACTCTAAAGGAGTATTTGGCACTTCAGCGTAAAAAGTCATATGGGAGATTTCCATATGCCCTGCTGAGATTTAGGCTCAAGTGTCAGTGGGAACTCGGTGCCCAGCTGCCATTTGTCTCTTTTAAAAGAAGATTTTCCATAGAAACACTGATTAATAGTAAATTAATCTAACTTTCTTTCATCTGGTCAACTGAAGGTTCCTCTGAAGGAGCAGTCTGGTGTGTTGTCTTAACAAATCTGTACAAAATGATTTGGGCATATAGTTTTGATTTTCTTAATTACTGGAGTTGGGCTAGAATGACTAAAATCAGTGTATAGTGTTATCTGATTCACTTGAGTCTCCTGACGGAGATACGTAACTCAGCCCTTCAACACAATGTTTTGTTAGAAACTACGGTGCCTGCTGGTTAGAAAGCCAAGAGGTACCATTCATAGTAATGCAAACACCTCGCTGGGATTCTTAAATATCCTCCAGGGAGACCTGGTAACTTGAAATGATCACCTGTTTCAGAAAAACACGTCTGCTTTAATGACTTTCAGTATCTCTTGCTTAGCTCTTTTGGTGACTATTTCCATTTCAGTGACTAACGCCATTAATAACTGTAATTGGAATTCTTTGTAATGCTATCCTCTGGTATAACTAGTAAAAGTAGTATTTTTGTTTTCCATCGTTAAATGTATTTTCCACATAATAATTATGTGTGTATATATTTTTCCAAAGTAGAACAAAGCTACCTAGGATTAAGCGCTACAGCTTCTGCTTCAGTGTTTGAAAAGCCAAATATTAACACATCCGCTTTTCCTCTTCTTGGCCGAGTTACACAGAGGAAATCAGAAAGCACGCGTTAAACTCATGCGAGTGAGCCTTTGAAAAATGTTCTGCTTCAGGCTGAACCTGGTTTCCTTCACCTCCTGGCATGCAGAAGATGATGATGACCTCTCAGCAACCTTTGCAGTATTCAATGCCATTTAATTCTCAATTAAGAACGTTGTGGTTTTTCTGTTTGCCAGCAGATGATGTTACCGTGGATTTCCCTGCATTTAGCCTAGGGGCTAGCTAGGGAATACCAGACAGTGTTGTAGTGTTAGTTCTCTGGAGTGATTTTTGGCAGGCAGTAGGTGTTGTAAACCCATACAGCTATTATGTTTTGTAAACTCATCCCTAATCCTGTTCTTCAGATTTTCTTCATTTTTGCAGCTTTAATATTAGCTGGCAGAGCACTATGAATTAAATTTGTGAGTAAACCAGGAAGCTGGCAGAATAAGCACATAGGAAAAGAGAGAGAAGCATTGAAAGCGCACATTCAGTAGCTCACGACCAAGTCCTACAGCCTATTGTGATTCCGGTGTGAATAGATCAAGCACAGGCATAGAGATTAAAATTAAAGAAAAATGCTATGACATCTCCAGCAATAGCTAATAGATTTTTATTTTGTTCTACTCTTGTCTCTTACTGTGAATTTCATCCTGTCTCGCCTTTTGATAAGAAAATCTTCTGAAGGCTCAAGTGTGTGACATACAGGGTTTGCTGGGTTTTTTTAAATTTTATTTTATTTCATTTCCATGGCACTGCAATTTAGGAATGAGTTAAAAAAATCCTCAGGAAAAGCTAGCTCACTCGAAAATAGCTTATTTTAGGGAAGAATGTTTCATATAGGCTTTAAAATACTGTTTTGTTCACAGATCGACAGTGGAGGTCAACAGTGAATTATAAATTTAACGGATATCTGGAAAATTACCCTTGCTTCTTTTCCTAGTGGTGATGATGTAGGCCAGGCTTTTTCCCAGGGAAGGTATCTGTTTAGACTTGTTGTGCGTTTAATACACAGGTGAATGCAGGTGCAGCTGAGCTGAAAAGGGCCTCTGAGAGAATATTTCATTTGTCTTTTTTTTTCTCTCACCAAAGTGATAGCAAGTATATTTAAGTATTTGTGGTGAAAAATAGAAATTTCACTGTGAAAGTTGTCCCTCCACCCTCTTGCCACATGAAACCCCAACACGGGGCAGCCATTTGAATGTGCTTGTGCAGATTCCCTGCATGTGAATGCCAGAGCCCCCTCCCTGATGGTGATGAATGTTCTTCAAGTTACAAATGTGAGGGCCTTTTCCCATGCAACGGGCTCTGCTCTGTGATGTTTCAGTTCCCAGAAACAACATGGAGCTGTCGGGTGTATTCTGTACCTGAAGGTTTGTGGGGTTTTTTTTCTTTTTTTTTTTTTTTTTTAAGTAACTAGCATGTTATATTTATTTTGATGTATGCTAAATTACTTCTCTCAGGAGATATCAAAGCTTCTTCCAATTACTGATGCCACTTCTCTTTAGCGGTAGCTCATGACATAGCAACATAAAAGTGTTATCTTATATTAATCTGCAGTAGAGATGTTCAGCTTCCAAGGGTCTAAAGAAAATGTATTTCTTTGAGTTTGATCACTTCTCGCTTCTGTGTGTGAAAAGACAAGGAGGATTAGGAAACCAGTTACAAAACACAGCAAAATATTTCTTGCTATTAAGAGCAAGAGTTAAAGGATGTTGCAGACTTACTTTTGAACTACTTTATGTTGTTTCCTTATTTAAAAAGGGAATATGAGATGACATTGTCTATCAGGAAATTTAAAAAAAAAAACCAAACTAAAACAACCAAACAACAAAAAAAGACAGATTGTCCAACCAATAAGATATTCAGTACTTCCAAGTTAGAGATCAGTGATTTAGGTCCTGTATTTTATAGCTTTTCAATTGCAAAGACAATGCCATAAAATATGGTTAATTCTGGATGTAAATGTTGTTTGCTTATCTAACGTACCATGTTTGGCAACCAAAAAGGTAGCAGTATCTTGTTTCTTTGCCCCTGTCAGTAGCTGTTGATCAGGAGGCTGTCTTGTAGAAAGCGATTTAACTTTTCGCTTTTCCCTTCTTGTTTGCTTTGGCAACTCAAAGGGAATCCACAGGTACAGCATTTCTCTGTTCTGAAAGATCTGTGAATCGTGTTACAGATTATGCCAATTCCGTGCCAAGAGTTGTGTGGAAGGTGGTGATCACACACCATAACACGGCAATGAAAGCTGCGTGCAAACCCACATCTGACTCCAGAGGCTCGGATCCCTTGGGATGCTACTGAGAAGGGAGAGCTGTTTCTGCTCACTCTTCTGTAGGCACCTGCTTCAGCTGTGCTTAGAGTCCAGGCAAAGGCCAGCAGGCCCTTTCTTCTGAGCCACTACAGAGGCTGCTGTGTAATGGTAATTTCAGTAACTGGTAGTGGTTCTTGACCTCTGCTGTCACCACTTTCTCGGCTGTACCGCAGGGTTTTCCAATATGCATGTTGATGCGTATGGACTAAGGACTGGTAAGGCTTTGGTAGAAGAATGTGATGGAGTATGTGAAACTCTGCTTATTTGCATTTTAAGGTCATTCAGAAGCTGAGTCCAACCAAGTTGGAGCTGAGTCCAGTCCAAGCCTCTGATTGCAGGACTGATGGCTGTTCCACCAAAAAACATTAGTTATGGGAAGACAGGATGGGTGTCTTTGCTAATGATTGTAAGGGGGAGGGAAAAATACTCAACCCGGTCTCCCAGGAGTAAGGAAAATATAATAATGAAAACTATAATAATTTGTTCTGCCATGGATGCTTCTTTCCCCCTGCCCTGTCCCAAGCAGTTAAAACTATTACCAAATTTGAATGCTTTCCTGGGTGGCAGTAAACCATGGACCTGTCACTTGGGGAGTTGTTCAGTCTGCTTTGGTGCTTTAACTTTGTAGCTAATGACCTTCATAGTGGTCGTGCCACTAAATGTCACACTCAAAAGGCTGGAAGTCAATGAAGCATCCGGGCCACTCAATATATCAGCATTTAATTGACAGCGTGCAAGACCTGCTTGTGATTTATAGCCCGATAAAGGGATGCACTTTTTATGTTCTGCCAAAACAATTGGCAGAATATTTTAGGCACAGATGGCACATTAGCCTTGGACAGCTGGTTCCCTCTCTGCTGTCACATCCTAGGACCATCTAACTAATACTGTCACACACGACCCAGTTCACTGGGTAACTGAGAGGGGTTCTCACGCGTGGCTTTGTGTCAGCCTGAAGGCACATGAAAATCAATCTGCTAAAAGACTGCCTCTAAGAGGTTTCCAAGACTTAGCACCCTACTATGCCCTTCTGGCTGTTCAGTTGCTGACCTCTCTCTTTTAGCTGCGTGAGTGTAACCAAAGAGTTTGTTCCTAGTTGTGTGATGTGCACATGTGCAGCCTGCAGAGTGTGGTTCTCTCCTTGTAGTGTCCTCTGCTTTGCATCTGTACAAATGTGGACTATTAAAAAAAACAAAACAACAACGCAACAAAAAAAAAAGGCGAGAGGCAAAACACACCTACGTAGCATTTATTTCTTTAAAGCTAGAGAATAAGTAGGGATCACTAAAAGGTGTGTATTTTGAAAGGTTTATCTTTAATACGTAGCAGAAAAAACCCTCAAGAATATATGGTAGAGAGACTATACAGTGAATTATATGTAGATGATAGCAAGGATAAAAGAAGAGAGTATGAAGTAGAACTTCAAATGCTTTTGGAAAGGAAAAAAATCTAAATGTTTTCTGAAACACAGGCAGGCGGGAAAGGTCTGAGGTGGAAAACTAAAAGCTATGTTTGTTGGTAGATGAAACACATTTTTCAAATCGGAAACTTAATATTTCAAGGTATGAGCCCAATAAAAATACAACAGTTTTATTTTTTCAAAGCATAGGAATTATGAGGTCCATAATTTCTTACTGTTCTATCAGAGCTTCACTGACTTCGCTGCAAACAAACTGCTGTGGAGAAGCCTTTAAAATGTAGTTTGGTTTATGACATGGGATACAGAATCTAAGGAGCAGTGATGGGATTAGGACGAGCTTTTATTGATGCCAAGCAACTGGACCAGAAAAACTGGAGTTTTGTGTTTGTGTTTAAAGCCATAATTTAAATAAGGTAGAATACAATTTGTCATATAATAATGCTCTTGGGTTGTGGAGAGGTAACCAACTGGGGGATGTGCTTGTGCTAGGAGGGAGGAAACGTCACCGTACCAGGGGAGTGCTAGGAAAACACCCACTTGCCTTATCCCTGATCTCTTCTGTGAGCAAAGCTTCACTGTCTGTGTCTGGAGAGCATCTTGCTTTGTCTTGGAGCAGGGAACACACAGATGTCTGTATGCAACACGATGCTCACAGTATTCAAGGGGTGATAGAGAAGGGTGTCTTAGTCCCAGTCCCTTGTAGAGGATTTCAGTTAACTGCAGCTCCAAACTATTTAGGTTTTACTTTTTAAAATTTTGTGCTGTTTTTGAGGTTAACGATAACAGAAGGTAGACTGAAGAGCCATTCAAGTTCAGTTATTTCCAAATTTCAAATTAGGACTATAGATAAAGGCTTTGATTTGGATGTTTCCTCCATATTATCTGCTGTTTTCATGAGAGTTTACCCCCACAGGTGAGAACCTCGCTGGGCTGGATAACTGTTTAGTGGAGAAAACTTCTGCCTAAATATACTATGAAACTCTTCATTTAATATGCCATGGAAGTAGATAGCAGTAGTTCAACTCTGTTTTAAGTGAAATCAGTGGTAAAGTTGCTATCTACAGCATCGGGAAGCAGATTTTAGGACATCTCTCTGAGCTGTATTGCATGTTACATGCCTCTGTGGAACTGCTATAGAAGTTACAGGCTTTAATTTTTATGGATTCTTAAATATTTCAGCATGGGATGTGTAGAGGTGGGTTTGACCGTGGTGCCAAATTTTATTTGCATTTGAGTCACTTGCAGGGAGCTGCATATAGGATGTAAAAGCAGCTTTTATATCTGCTTTTAGAGGCATTGAAGTACATTTCTCTGTAAGTTTTCTTATATACATTTCTTGCATATATTACTTGACTGACCAACTGTCACTTAAGAATAATATTTTTCAAGGCTTTGTCTAAAGACTTTGTGCTGTTATAGCACAGTAAAGTACATCACACCGATTTAGTATCCCAAAGGATTTGGTGATCTATAGCTAACAAATTAGTGCCAATCAAGAGCCTGTTTGGACATTAATGATCAATTAGCGTCAGGATTGACATTGATGTGCTTCTGAGTCCTGGTATTTCATTTGCCAGCTGGGGACCTTTGTGCAGCAGAGTGTGAGAATCTGCTGTATGTAGTCTTGGTAAAGCGAGAGTTGTTAACCATGGGTAGGAGTCAATAAATACTGGGTTGTTCTCCAGGTGGGCATAGGGGCTGGGGGAGCAAGTGCAGGGGAAGTGTGTGTGTTTGAGTCACCTGTGAATCCTGCAAGCTGAAATGACCTTCCCTCCCATTCCTCTTTATTTTTTTTCTGTCTCACTCCTGCCTGCTTCCCACAGTATAAACAGTGGGGAAATGCTGATCAGCTAGATCCATCAAATGTGAGCTGTAATTTCAAGTCAGGCCATTATCTGAAATTAAAGCATATGTGGCAAAGAAATTAGCAGTCTGCCACGGAAATGCAGGTTTGTACTGTACACCTGGAGGTGTTATCTACCTTTTGTGTTCTCTGCTTCAAAAGCATGCAATGGGTAGTCTGAAATAAGTGTGGACATGGATGCAAAACATCTTTTTGAGCTTATTTGCATGTTTCTGATGCTGAAATGAAATATTTGATCTACATTGGGAACTATACGTTCCATTTGGTTTAATTACATAATGGTACTTCTGATTGCATGTCAGCCATAGACAAAATCATTAGCAAATGCATACACTTCTCCTGTATACTCACTGGCATGGTACTTATTGTTTCAACTCATGTCATCATCCTTTCAGATCACTCAAATGATGACAAAGATCATGAAAGCACTTGTCCTAAGCTTTTATTCAGGAAAGGAGTTGTGGTTCTTACTCTTAATGAAGGTTGATGAGAACCATGTGTCTAAGTGATGCACTTGAAAACACCAATGTCTTAAAGGCTCACTGTTCTGCCTTTTTGAGGACAAGTGAGTAAGTAATGGAATTTCCATTCAGTGTCCATGGAAAAGTTTACTTAATTTTAAGAGTGGGTAATTTTCTGATGCCATTTCATTCTGAAGCTATTTAATCCTTTAATCTTACCTTTTCCTTAAATACGGCAGCTTCTAAATGAAAAACAAATGAGAACACCAAAAACCAAACCAATAATTAGTTAAAAAAAAATCTTAAAGCTTCAGTGAAACATATTTTAAAATAATTCTTTCATTTTTTTCCCCTAGAAAAGCCGTTCAATTAATTCAGCTTGAAGTTGTGCTTTTCAGCTAATGTTTGATGCAGCTAATGGGAACTCTTTTTGTCTATTTCAGTGGCCACGGTAAAACTTTTTTAACTAAACTTTGCAATTGTAACTGACTAGCGTTTGGCAGGTTTTGATGTTGATTTGTTTTGGTTCTGTTTGGTTTTTTTTTGTTTTGTTTTCTAAATAGGACAAAATTGCAAAAGAAAAACTCCTGTGCTGTCTTTGAGACTGAACTGAATTTCTTGTTACCTGGAACTTGTTAGTTATCTATGCAAATATTTTTATCTCTAGCAGCTTCTGAGTTTTCATTTGGAGATTTTGCTACAGCGTGAGAGGCGTTTCGGTTGATGAAGCCAGTTCTCTCAGGTTGCCCTGGAAGAAATATTGTTGCTGTTTGGGATTTGCAGTTGCTGAACAAGACTTTTGTACAAAATGGTCTAGTTCCATTAAATTACACTGACCTGTCCCTGCAGAGGACTTTACAACTGGAGGTTTTACAGAGTGCGGGCTCTGATGTATTGCAAAATATTGCTGCTGTTTTGGTCTCTAAGGAAATGTTGGGTTGGCTTGGCACTTTGGGAATATCCTGCGTTGCCCTGTGTTAATTGAGCAGGGAACATTTCCCTTCCTGAAGGAAAACTCAAACAAGAGTTGACTCCGGCTGAGCTGTTAGGATTTTTGGCAAAAGGGAGATTGTGTTTTGAATGAAAGTTCACTCCAGGTGAAACTTCAAACCATATTGATCACCTCCATGAGTTTCATACAGACTTTTCTTTCCTCCTGCTACGGTAGTTAGCTTAGGAAAAAGAGCGATGGGTGAGGGTTTGTTCCATTACAGTTGGGCAGCTTACCCAAGTATTCTTCTCAAACAAAAAAATGAAGTAAAATCCAGAGTAGACATAGAGCAACTCATAATGACAACTTTAAATCACTGCTCTAATTAGTGAGCGCTTCCTGGGGACTCATTAGAATTATAAAAGCATTATTGTTGGATATGCAGTGGTTGGAACATGTCAAGTTTTGGGCAGTTCAACAATACTACCTTGAAGAAAAGAGTTTTGCAACCTTTAAGAATTTTCTGTAGTTTGGGAGAAAGCACAAATTGCAATGTCCTAGAAATCCTTTATGAATTGGGCCTTATGTTTGCTTTTGTAAATAAGGAGGGTTTTTGAGTTTATATGCCACAGTCTAATAGGTACATAGTGACTGCTTAATGGGATTTACATTCACTCAAACAAAATTAGGTTGGTAAAAGACAATGCAACATGCTGTAATGTAAATGGGACTGACGGCAGAATTAAATGTTTGTGGAAACAGGGCAGCAGATCTATCAAGAGCTAATTAGACAGAGAGTTCAGAGACAGACTTGGGAGTAAACAGCACCAACAAAGAGGGAAGGAGAGCAAGAAAGAGAGAAAATGGAGTCTTTGTGTGGCGATGAAAAGGAGTTACAAACAAAGTTACTTAAATTGGAAGGTCTGATGGAGCCTATCCCGTGAGAAGGAGGTCGTCTTATCCAAACCTGTTGATTAACACGAGTTGAATGGCAACTTTGATAAGCCCTTTTATGTGTAAATAGTTCCTCTTTGTTGCAGTTTGCTATTCGTAGTATCTTCCTCTGATACACTTTTTCATCACAGTATAATGTTTCCATTTACTGTTCAGCCTTTCTCTCAGACACCAGTTTGAAAACAGACTGGCCAAAATACTTCCAGCAGCGGGAGGAAGCCTAGAGAGCGGCATCAGGGAAGACAAAGAAGGTTTGGGTCTTTCCTGTTCCCTGCAGGGGTGTGTGCATGGGAGGAAGGCACCCCGGCGGAGAGCGATCAGGTGAAAATGATGCTGTTGGCACGAGGGCAGGCTGTACAAACTTGGCATGTAAAGGATCCTGTTTGCCTGTCGTGCAATCAGCTATGGCATCTTTGCCATTATTGCTGCATTTGGCACAGTTACTGCATTCTGTAGGCTCCTGTTGTCAGAGGAAGGAAGCAATACCTGTTTAAATACACACACACACACACACACACACACACCCACACCCACCCATATTTAGTTCACGAAGGCCGGTTCCTAAATTCAGTGGGACCAAGGTTGGATTAAAAGTTAATTTATTACAAGGAAACATGCAAAAACATTAACGAATCAATTGCTGAAGTATTTCAATAATTTCTGTTTAATCTTCATGACTTCTTTCTTCAAACCTAGCTTAAGAAATTCTCCCTCTGGATAAGAGTGGTCAGACACTGGAATAGGCTGCCCAGGGAGGTGGTAATGTGTTTAAGAGTCGTTTAGATGTGATGTTTTGGGTTATGGTGTAGGACAGAACTTTGTAGAGTACGGTTGATAGTTGGACTCAATGATCCCAAGGGTCTTTTCCAACTTGAATGATTCTATGATTCTAAGAAATAACATGGTGACTTTGTTGTAATTTTACATTTATAGAAGGATAGTTCAGAGCAAGCCACTGCATTTCAGTTACCATCTTTGGCAAATCCCAATTTGGGTTTATTTTTGTTGTTTTTCTTTCTTTGTGCTGGAAATAGATGGGCATTGCTGAATTTTGCTGGTGGGTGTTTCACAATGATGTTTATTCTTGGAGGGGATCAGAAAAGCCCTTGTGCTTTTTGGGTTTTGTTTAAAATAGGAGAATTGTCCTCTTTCTTTTGACAGCAGAGCTGCGATTATAGGAGTTGGGACCAGAGGCCATGCTTGTTTATCTGACAGAAAGTGTCATTTTTCTGAGGGAGCCATAAAACCTTGTTACGAGGGGCTGGTGAAGCGGGAAGGAGGTAGTGCTGTGTCTCAGGGCTTTTCCCTGAAATTTGAGCACAAATTTCTGTCTGAAACCAAATCCACCTGCTCTGAAGGCCAGATCAAATAGGAGCAGGGCTCTCTGGGTACATGAAGTGTCTGAAAATTTAACTGTAGTTTCAACAGAAATGCACCACAGAGTCTTGTTTACTCAGAGATGCTGACTCTGGTAGGTTGTATTATTTTATCCTCCAGGGAGTGTTAGCTGATGAAAGATGCCTGGGTTTGTGCCAGGAGGATGGAGCCCATGCTGGGGGCTGAAGCTGTGGGATAGGGAAGATGGCTCTCCGGCTGCACACTTGGCTTCAGGCTTGGGCTCTCTGCTGCTGCCCAGGGTGAGTTTGGTGCAGGTCATCCCAACAAGGCTACTCCAGCAAATCCTCTGGCATTTCCTCCCTTTACCCTTCAGACAGGTGGGAAGAAAGCAGAGGATGACACACCGAAACACCAGAAGAGCCAGGCTTTCACCCAGCTACCAAATCTTACTGATTTGAGGTAGATGCTTCAGTGTCTTCTAGCTAGCTGTCAGACTCCAGCTAGACTCCTCAGCTGTCAGAGGTAGAGTTTTCCTGGCAAGGATGATTGTAGGTACTGCTCTCTTCCTCTCTCAATAATTCTAAAGACTTTTGTTTTGATGCAGAGTAAAACTGAAGGGTAGAGGAGAGTGGGAAGAAGATACTCACTGGGGCCAGTCTCCATCACGAGCTGATGTGCCTCAGCTCCCTCTGTAGTCACTGGGAACAACAGGTTCCCCCAGAAGATGATCTGGAGCAGAACCCTAGCTTTGTAAGATCTAGGTAGTTGATTTTTCTTCTCCCTCCTGCTCCCCACATCTCAACACCACGTTTGCATTGGTATGAAAACAGAGTGGGATGTGACATGTGCCTCATAGTGAACTGGTCTATAGGAGGTGATTTTGGTTTTTGGTTGTTTTTTTTAAAGTAACTTGGTTTTGTTGTGATGCTGAAAAATCTGTGCTGCTTAGAGGTTCAAGTTAAACAAGATGTTACAACCTTCTTTCCCTGCAGCTACAAGGCTCAAAATTATGTGGTGGGGTTTTTTTAATTTCATCTGTACAAAAGGCATTCCCAGGGAAGGTAACGTGGCATGGGTATGGTAGTTACCCACCAGAAATAGATTACTTTCTTCTTTTTTCCGGCTTAGTGTTTTAACAAACATGGGTCACGGGTAGTTTCTTTGGCTTTACTGCATCAGAGCAGCATCCTTGCATTTGAAAATTTCTGTGGGAAGCTATTGACTATCACGTTCATTTGATTACAGTTTAGAAATGAAAGGTCTGCATTTGGACACCTACAATAAAAACACAGAGATGTCTCTGACCCCCTTTCTTTGGTCTCTAATGGGAAGAGAAAGGTGAGCTTGTGTGTTTCAGAGAGGCTTCGATGGGCCCAAGTTTTCATTAGGGAGCAGCTGGGGTGCAAGTCTGGTGACTGAGGGGAAGATACTAGTGGAGAGAGCAGGTCTCTGGGGTCTGGTGGCCGTGCGCTCACTTTTTTCAAGTCCTTGGGCAATATTCTCTGAAGAAACTCTATTTGGGGAAGGGTGCCCATGCTTGAATGACAGGGAAGAAAGAATATGCAGGTAAGAAGCCAAAACTTTTTATGTGGTGAATGTAACAAATCTCTTGCTGTAGATTATAAAAGTGGATAACATTAGTTGCGCAGAGTAAATTTGGCAGAAGCCTTAGCATATGTTATTACTTTGCTAGTAACTGTCATCAAGCTTGTGATTGACTGTAGAGGGATAAAAATCACACACCCTTTTACCTTGTTTCAGCCTTTAACAAATTATTTTCTTGTTTCTTGGGCTTCAGCTGAAGAACCCAAAGCAGCAACTCAAAATGTCTGAGAGTATTTCACTATGATTACATGTTTCACAACAACAAACGGATTTGCTATTGTTTGCTGGGAAAACATGGTAGAAATATTAGTAGTTAAGAAATACAGGTTGGTGGTTTTCATTTGTGTTTTTTAGGAAAAGCTAGAGTTGTCCAATGACAGTTCCTTATAAGAAATTACCATCTCTCTGAGGGGAAATGAACACTGTCTTTCTTGCCCTCTGCTAGCCTTGCTGCCTTGATGTAGGATTGATGCCAAGCTGAGACCGTGCGAGAGCATACCTGTTGCAGATCTCATGAATCCTTCAGACCAGACATGAAGAGCAACTCCTGCTCTTTGCACTTAAGTTTCTCAACGTATGCTGTTAGTTATGAATGCCTTGTCTGAAAGGCTTTACTTAAAACAGCCCTCTCTGAAATATGAAAATGCGCTAGCCAAAATAAAGAATGGTGGTTTTTGCAGACTTTTGGCTTTCAGGACCCAACTTTAAAGCTCTATTTTACTGGATAGGAAAAGGTTTGGCCTAGATCTCTTCAGTTGTTTTAGAGACTGTTTTCTCTAAAAACTTAATGTCTAATCTTTGTCCTGCTCTGGATGGACAAAGGACTGAAGTAACCTCTGGTTCAGTTCATTCTGTGAAATGGGAAGATAAGTGTTGTTTTCGCAGGGAGGTACTTTGAGATATTGGGCCCAGCTTTGCATACGGTCAGTATCTGCAGTCACTGGCTCTTGCAGGCTCCTGGGGGATTCTCAAGTGGTTAAATTACAATGCTTTGAGGTCTTATGTGGTTTGTTTCTGTGGGAAGTAAGTATTTGTGCTGAACTTTCATCCTCCTCAGGTTCTTCTTTTTTGTATGTTTAGAACATCATGAAAAGAAAGATACTTTTAAAATTTTGCGCTCTTATGCATGCTATATAATTTTAGTGCAGACATACTTTTCTAACGTGACGCCACTACTTTATGTACAAGTTTCATTTTATTTCATAGTAGGAGAATTTGGAAAAGTAAGAGTAAATTCTTGGATATAAAAAATCTGCCAGTTTGAAAAATCTGCCCGTGTTGAGTTTTGACTTCACAAGGCTGCGCTGTGCCGAATGCCTAGGTTGCTCCACTGTTATCTTGTGTGGTGTTACAATAATACAAAATTGTATTGATTGATTATAGTTGCCAGATGCGACTACTGTACAGGCGTACTCTTGTTTAAAATTTCAGGTGTAAGCAGATTTTAGTCCCTGGCTCCTCATCTCCCTCCTAGCTCGTTTCTTGTACACCCCCTCCCCCCCAGCATCGTTGCCTGCTCCCTCACGTGATAAATAACACTGTCTTATCAAGGTCAGTCAGAAAGGCCCTTTTTACATATCTCATAAATTTTAGCCAGGTGCCACCGATGTGAGATTAATGTAATGGCACTACAGCAAGCACTCAGGCTTGTCTTAATTATGCTAAGGTTGCCGGTTCACCGTTTCTCTTCATCTGTCTCCCGCTTTAGGGAACACTAAACACTATGTCATTAGATTGTCTGTTCCACAACATTGGCCCTTTGCATTTACAAAGTCATCAGATGGCTTATGACCTAGCTTTTCTAAGAAATTAAATTAAATAAATAGTGAAAACAAAAAATTAAGCAGAAAAGGAGCCTGCCTGGAGGTGAAGGTGGAAGGGGAGAGCTGAGAGGGCCGGGAAAAGGTTTGGGGTGGCTTTTCAGTGCTGTGGGTCTTGAGGGAGCAGGACATGCTGGCAGGACTGTCATGTTTTTGGACGCTGTGCAATATACGGCTGTCAGGTGCTTCCTTTTAATGGTATAAATGCACATACCTTCACATGTGTCTCAGGGTTTGCAATGAAAAGAGCTGCAAGCTTGGGGTTTGGTTTTTTTCTGTTTTATTTTGGTTTTGGTGTTTTGTGGTTTGTTTTTTGTTTTGTTTTGATTTTCTTTTTTTTTTTTTTTAAATTTTGTCCTTGGAAATTGAAAATCTTCTACTGCAGAGTCAGTGTTTGGGGAGTCTGTTGGTGTGGGGTTCCTGTGAGTTCCCTGAGGCTCAAACCAACCTTGGGTGTTTCTTCCCTCGGTTCTGAGAAGGGGAGAGAGAATAGCAGAGGCCCACAGCAGTGTGTCATTGAAGCTCCCACTGGGGCAGGGAACTGTTCCCTCCTACATCTAGGAGATTATGAGGAATGCTTCTTGGACATCGGTTTCCTTCTATCCGCAGGCTCAGTTTACCAGCCTGGAAAAGGCTGACCTTGATTTTTATTTTGTGCTTTACAGCAACACTGAAAGAGACTTTTGTTTCTTGTCCGAGCATCCTTTGCTGGCTTTCCAGGGAGGATAATTTCAAGGTAATCAGATAGGACTAAACAGCACCAACTTTAATTTCTATCTACTGATAAAAATAAATGCCTCCAAAGGGACTGAACAAGGCTTGTGTTGGAACAGTTGGACGTGTTGGCTGTACCAGGAGTGAGGGAGCCTCAAACTTTACCATGAGAAAAGAGGAAACCATGTGTCTGGTATAGATTGGTCACAGCTACCTGAAATCTGTTCAGATGGCTCGCTCTTCCTTCCTTCAGCAGTATATGAAAATTAACATGGGTATTTGTCATGGTTTCAGCTGGGATGGGGTTGACCTCCTTGCTAGCAGCTGGTGTAGTGCTGTGGTTTTGATTTGGGATGAGAATAGTATTGATTGTTGCTAAGGAGCTAAGGCCCTTTCCACTGCTCATGCCACCCTGCCAGTGAGGAGGCCCAGAGTACTCAAGAAGTTGAGAGGAGACACAGCCAGGACAGCTGACCCCAACTGACCAGAGGAATATTCCATACCATATGGCATCATGCTCAGTATATAAAGCTGGGGGAAGGGGGGACGTCCAGAGTTTTGGCATTTTGTCTTCCCAAGTAACCGCTAACACGTGGTGGAGCCCTGCTTTCCTGAGGATGGCTGAACACCTGCCTGTCAGTAGGAAACAGTGAATTAATTCCTTGTTTTACTTTGCATGCGTGCATGGCTTTTGCTTTACTTATGGGTTGAGATGAAGACAGTTTAATGAGTTTTTTTCTCACTTTTAGTCTTCTGATTCGCTCCCTGGTCCCAGCTGGGAGGAGTGAGCAAGCAGCAAAATGGTTGTAGTTCCTGGAAGGGGTTAAACTGTGACAGTATTGCAGATGAGTCGCATTTATGTGTTTCACTGAATTTCACTGAATTTTTAGAGTTGGAAGGGACCATGGAGATCATCTAGTCCAACTCCCCTGCTGAAGCA